>NWUY0300011014.1:6616-16658 GCA_004151065.3 Larix sibirica | reverse complement strand
CCTTTGTTTAATAACCAACTATCTCTACAAAATTAAGTGGTTGGCTATACCTATCTTACAGACCATTTTACTTGTGACTGTGCTAGTTCTACGTGCAACTATGATTGAATGATTGGATTTAAAAAATAAAAATATGTATGTGAGATGTGATTGTCCAGCAGCAAATCGATGTTGACTCCTTAATTAAACAACCCGCAAGAGTAAAAGCCAAAGATTATGAACTACAAACAAAGACTCAATACAACATCCACGCTATTAGTTTTGGCAAAGATTTGTATTGTGAAAACAACTATTACATGTTTTTGGGATGAACTTTTCTTCAAATCCCTCCCATTTAGGTAATGGTAATTTAAGAACCAATGCTTAAAACTTCTTTAACCACCATCTTCATTCCCTTCTTCGGGCCTTCCCATATCCACTGCCTTCTTCATCAGTACATCGGCTTAAACCGAGCCTTGGTACTTGTTCAAGTTCTGGGCAAGGTTTCGAGTCCTAACCGAAATCTCATTATCCGTAGGTGAATCAAATAAAAAACGATCTTGACTGCATCCCACTAACTTTATTCAAGGGCTTATTCCATTGCTGAGGCTACAGAATAAATAGTAAAAATATCAAAATGTAAAACTAGCATATAAGCTGTAAAACTAGCATGGGATTTTGATACTTTGAAAGATTGAAATGAAGAAATGCAAGCTCAAAGATAAGGATAAAGAATTTCTTACCTACCTGGCATGGAATTGGGAAAATCCAATGAAGAAGCTTTCTAAAGTTTTCTTTACACCTGCTAGCATCCATGAGCGATATATGTTAGTAGAATTTTGGGTGGCAATAATTAGGCCATTGATCACTAGTATTCTCTACCTTAATAAAATGCTTTGACCAACTTTCATATCAGAACAATTGTCATTATTGTCATTAAATGTGAACAAGTTAACATTTATTTGTTTTCACATGCCCAAACAGTAAAATATGAAAGTCAATTTATTTCACATGTTTCCATAGGCCATACGTTACAAAAAAAATTATTAGATGTCAACGCTGAGTAAATGAATTGATTTGGGCTTCAACGAGGTCACAATTGATTTTAGGACAAAGGATCGCACCAAAAAAAATCCATGCAAAGACTCTTAAATTTGTGCAGGAGGACTTTACTTTGACATGCCTGAATTGCTCTCTTGAAGGCTTCCCTCTCGGACCAAATCCATAAAAGCTCAAATTGACTCCTATTCATCTATTAATAGGGATAAGAAGTGTATTTCAATGGAGATATCGAACATCTCCAGGAATAGAGATATGGGATGTGGGATGTTTGTCTCTTTCATATCAAACATTGAAAGTGATATTTTTTAAGTCTGAAGGAGTGTGGTATATTGTAAATATAAAATAATTTATTTTTTAGGTAACTGCCAAGCGAGACACCAATTTGGTGTATGAGATTAAATAATCTATTTTTAAGGTAATTGTTAAGCGAGACACCAATTTGGTGTATGAGACTTTCCTTGCTAAAGTCTACAAAAGTGTAACCTTATCCCTCGGGATTTGAACCTGTGACCTCCTAGATGAAAACACATGTTCTAAACTGTTAGGCCTATGTTACCTATTCTTTTAATTATCTCTTAGTTGCCCACATGGAGAATTCGTTATCCACCATAGCAAATTTTATACCATGAATTTGCTCTTCTTGGTTGCCCAAATCTAGATCGTCTTTATCCACCACTAACATTCGAACAATCATCTTTTCTTTTTCGATAGTGACCCATATGCAGGGATGAATTTCAAATGCTAGGTACAACATCGTTATGCTTTACATGCTAAAAGTACCTTGGGTTCTAGTGATACCTTTGCCAATGATGTTTCTTGCTACAGTCAACAATTCAAAACATTTTAACTTGTGAACATCATTTTTAACCTGGAGTTGCTCCTTCTTTCGTTACAAGTGCTTTTGTTTGATCAACTGGATATGTCGTAATGCCTGCTTCTTATTCTTTCGAGACATTTTTTAAATTTTTTTTAATGTTTGTATTGGATCAACTGAATAGCAGATGTCTTGCATCCAACAAGGTCGTGCACCAGCTATGATAGATAACATATAGATTTGTCTAGATTTGTCTACATGGAAATTATTGTTATGTCCTGCCATAATTCGCGGCAGTATTACGTTGTATGTCTGATGCTCCTGCAGATTTTCAGACCCCCATATGTTGAGAAGTTCCCAAAATATTTGTAGAGCTAAGGTTGAACTTTACTTAACAGTTGTTTTTCCATTCAATTTTCCAGATATGAAACGCTAATCATCAATAGTGCATATTTTGTTGTTTCGGTTCGATTTGGAAATTTCTTGTTGTTGCTATCTCAGATATGTCAAATTCTGTGTGGACTGGCATTTAAGATATGTCAATTTCTGTTTTGGCTTCTAATTCTCTAGATAGCTTTACGTTTAATATTCCTTGTCACTTTGTCTCATGGGGAGCAAGCAAATTGCAATGTATTTAGTAACACTTATAATGTTCCGGTTGTTGTTTAGTGTGCTTATAATGCTACGTCATGCCCTCCACTTCAATAAAATCAGAGAAATCCCCGCAATTTAAATCTATAAACCACATTGTTTTGTGGGTGTTATTTTGTATTTAAAACCTATTTTTAGTTTTTTAGTCTTGTTAATTTCTCTCAGATATAAGACTGATTTTGGAAGAGACCGTGCCACAAATATAGTTTATGGGATGCCATGATGAATGGTATTTACTGAGCCAAATATATGAATGTATATTGTGAGGAATAGTATTTATTCAATCAAACCACTACCATTTTATCAACCTTATAAACAAAATGCATACATGTAGTGAATTCTACATATTTCCAAACATATTAAGATAAATTATATCCATGTTTAGTTTTAACAGATCAGTTGTAATAGCGTTGCTGAAGTGCAAGGATTGAATTTTTTTAAAATAATGTTCCTGTAAATGGTTTCCAAAATTCTACAAAGTTCGCCCAGACATGTGGAGTATGAAACACCTAACCCGTAGCCTTCTAACAGACTTTTACAGCACACCTGTTGCAGAAACGGGAGTTGCGGCACTTGTGTTGCAACAAACAGGATTTGTAGTTCTGGTGTTGCAACAACGGGATTCGCAGTTCTGGTGTTGCAGAAACCAGAGTTGCAACACTTGTTCCACCCTACAATTACTAGCTTGAAACAGAAATGGTTTTGATTCATGTGGATTGCCTAAGGCCAAAGATGCTCCTGCATCAGACATCTTTGGTAAGAAAAACATGAGCTCCAGCTTATGTGCATGCAACTGTAGCTTCTACAGAGGAGGAAGACCCCATAGGTGTGCTAGTTTGTCTTAAGAAACCCATAATGCATCTTTGAAACCCTTGTTTCTCCACACCAAATATTCATAATATTCTTTATTCTTTATCCTTCGTCTAGCCCTCTTTGCCAAGATTTGTTCTAATTCTTCGGTTGGTTTAACAGGCAGACGGTTCAAAGCAGGTCTACACGGCGGGATTCCGTTGAGCATAGCGAGTGGCCCATAGACCGACTATGAGCTTTGTTATTCATAGGTAATATACTAGTAGACACTTCGCCTAAGATGCTATTTTTACGAGAGGCTTCCTCGGCTAAGGATCAAATAATAGCAAGTAAAGATTAGGAAGACACTTTGGCTTAAAAGCTATTTTCCTTCATAATTTGGATTCTGAAGTTATGCTGCTTCTTCCATTCACCCAGGATACCTTCTTCATCATTCCCTTCTCCCTCATGAAATTTGTACAAGTCAACCACATTGAATATTAGGGAAATATTAAATTCTTCCGACAACTCTAACTTGTATGCATTATCAGAATTCTTTCTCAGGACTTGACATGGTTCAATTTTCTCGAAATTGAGTTTACCATAAGTACCCTCGAGGAATCCTTCTTTCCTTAAATGTGTCATTACTAGCTCTCCTTCAAAAGCCTTTTGTTTTCTTCGCAAATCTGCTCCTTGCTTATATCTGGTATTGCTTTGTTGTAGTTCCCTCCTGACCTGCTCCTACATTTCTTGCATGCTCTCTGCAAACTCACATGCATCATCACTTCTCTTGTCCTCCAGATTGGGCAATTAAACCAAATCAACAACTCCCTTTGGTGACCTGTCATAAACCATCTAGAATGGACTCATTCCCATAGATTTATTGATTGAATCGTTGTACGCGAATTCAGTCTGGGCCAAGACCAAATCACATTGTCTTGGTCTTCTCTCCACTCAAACTCCTCAACAATTTCCCAAGACTCTGTTAACCACCTTTGTCTATCCATTCGTTTGTGGATGATATGCAAAACTGTACATCAACTTGGAACCTATCTTCTTCCAAAGTGTCCTCCAAAAATGCCCAAGAAATATTGTATCTCTGTCTAAAGTGGTGCTTCTTGGCAGTCCATGTAACCTCACAATCTCTCAGAAAAACAAAACAACCACTTTAGCAGCATCATTGGTCTCCTTGCATGGTATGAAATGTGTCGTCCATGAAAACCTGTCCCCTACAACCATCACAGAGTCATGACCGCTATGCGTTCTAGGCAGTCCTAAAACGAAGTCCATACTTATATCATCCTATTGTCTATCAAGTACTGGTAGTGATGTATACAACCATGTGTTTTGGAAAATTCTACAACACTCAACAAACTTCTTAACATCCTAGTTTGATGCTAGGCCAATAGTATCTTTCCTTCGCTAATGTTCGGGTCTTATCAATGCAAAAATGTCCACCCATACCTCCGCTATGCAGTTCTCTAACAAGATTAAGCCACAATGAGCTTCATGGAATGCATAAACGTTGGTTCTTAAACAAGAATCCTTCTTGAAGATGAAAATCCAAATACAGTGTTCTATCAATGCTTGCTCCAAGGTGCTTTGCATGATTTCCAAGCCTCTACAAAATCCATGCCTTCTGCATACAACTCTTTCATACTTTCCAAGCTAACAACTTCCACTGACAAAGTATTCAATAACATTATTCTCCGGCTTAACACATCTGCAACCTTATTAGTCTTTCTAGATCTGTGTTTCAAAATAAAGAGTAACTTTTCATTAATTCTACCCATTTGGAATGTTTTTTATTCAACTTACCTTGAATATTGATGTACTACAATGCCTTATGATCAGTAAATAAAACAAAGTCCTTTGGTAGCAAGTAATGTCGCAATTTCTTCAATGCTTGTACAATAGCATAATTCTTGATCATAAATAGAATACTTCTTAGCATTATTCAATTTCTCGCTAAAGAATGCAATCAACCTTCCTTCTTGACTCAAAATTGCTCCAATTGCTAGACCACTTGCATCATAGTCCACTTGAAATACTTTATTGAAATCCAGAAGCACCAAAACAGGTTGTTCGGTTACCGTTTTCTTCAAGTGCTCAAATGATTTCATGGCTACTATTGTCCACTTGAAAATCCCCTTTTCCATACATTCAATAAATGGTGCATAGATCACATTGGAATTTTGGATAATTATTTTGTAGAAGCTCGCCAAACCGTGGAAACTTCTCACATCAAATGTACACTTAGGTGTTAGCCCTTCTAAAATAGTATTTACCTTTCTAGGGTCTATCTTCAAGCCTTCATTGGAAATCGCAGATCCCAAGTATACTAATTCCTCCTCCATATATGTACATTTCTTCAAATTTATCAGCAGTTTCTCTTCCCTCAACCACTGCAACACCTTTCTCATGTGCTCTAGGTGTTCTTTGGTTTTGTTGAAAATCAAAATATCATATAGGTACACGACAACAAACATTCCCAAAAATGGTTCAAAAATTCAATCATAGTTCTCATGAATGTGCTAGGGGCATTGGTTAACCCAAACGTCATGACTAGCCATTCAAACAGTCTATCCTTCCTATTCAATGTTGTCTTCCATTTGTCACTTTCTTTTATCCGAATTTGATGATACCCACTCTTCAAATAGATCTTTGTAAAGTACTTGGCCTTTCTTAAACAGTCCATAAGGTCGTCCATCCTTGGTAAGGGAAATCTATACTAAAAAGTAATCCTATTGATAGCTCGTGAATCAATACACATTCTCCATCCACCCTCGTTCTTGGGTGTCAATATTGTAGGCATGGCACGAGGACTTAAACTCTCCCAGATCAGTCCTCTATCAAGCAATTCGTGTACCTGCTTATTCACTTCTTGACTCTCTACTAGAGTCATCCAATAAGGAGCTTTATTCAATACACTTGATCCTAGTATCAAATAAATTTGATGTGACATGCTCCTCCAAGGAGGTAAACCTGTTGTTAGATCATCCCCAACAATCTCTTTAAATTAATTCAACAAAGGTTGAATTTCCAGTGGCACAGGACTCATTTTTCCAATCTGTAGGGCTTGTTTTGGCAATAAGGCCAAACAGAAATGGTATTTTTCTGCTCTCTCAAAAATTCTTTACCTGAGCGCACATCATAATGCGACTGTTGTTACAAACATTTATGCTGTCATTTACTTTGCTATCACTACCACTTAATTCAATCTCCATTGTTGGCTCCAACCTATAATGTTGTCCATCCTTTAAAAACTCACGAGTATTCTCCCTTCCATCTTGGAAATTCTTTTTATAACAGCTTAACACGACCGAATGTTGTTACAAAGGAATATATTTTTAAATGATATATTTTGTTTATCTTAATTGTTCTTAAAAATAAATTCACTAATCATTTGGTCTGCTTATCTCTATTCTTTGTTATGTTTTGTAGATTTCATGTCAATCATAACTTGCCAGAATGATTTATTATACAATAGCTTTGCTAATTACGAGGATCCTAAAGACCAGATATGTTGTAAACAAGAGATTTATTGTTTCAAAAGCACCATGACAGCAATTTTTATAAAAGGGTATGCTATAGGCCTAGTCTACTGATGATCATAAAATTATAATCATGATTTTATTTTCTTTATAGCCTTTGCATTACCTTGGGGTACAAATTAAAATTTTAATCAATAACCCATCCATAAGATGAAGCCTGTTTAAAGACACTGAATGTACAATGCCCTTTTTTTCAAGTTTTTGGGAGATGCAATAAATCTTTCCCTGAAACAAATTCTTAGATGAAAAGAAATACGCAAACAGACTATTTTGAGGTTATATCATCACTTCAATGAGTCAGTGATAAACAAATTTGCAAACTGGGAATGTTACACACTTAGCAGCGAAGGGTATTCACTATTTCTAGTAGCTAGAGCAGGATTCTTTGCTTTCTATTTTAGTTATGTAGTAAGTGCTGATGTAATGCGAGATGCTCCAAATATATCCCTTGTGTCAGGCTTATCTGCTTAGGGTAAATGCATAAGAAGCTTTGACTTTCTGAGAAAGATGAGATTGGTTAACTCCTGTAATCCTTAGATCGAGAGGCATTTTTATGTTAGTATGAGATACCAAATTGAAATGTCTGCAAATTCTTGGATATTTGTATCCAATATTCATAAGTTTGTGTTAGGCAAGATTTCATATAATGCCATATCCAAGATGACAAAATTGTATGAGATCATTTCATTTATGTACACAAGGGATCAAGAGATCAAGAGTGTTGGTCAATTGGACTAGAAAATACAAACAGTTGTAACAAATATTGGAAGTAAAATACACTACTCCTCGAAGATAGAAGATAAGAGACAAGATCCTAAACAGTACAATAGAGTAACAAAAAGCGAGCACCGCTATATATCATTAGATATAAATGTAAGAGAAAAGTGGGGAGTAAAAATATATGTAACCAAATCAATCACCAAGAAGGCGCCCCTAGACATGCTCATGGTGTTACCTAGGGAGTACGCAAGGCTGAGAGGATCTGGTTCATGCAAACAAGCAGTCCAACACTATTGTGGCAAAAGACTAGGTGAAAGATGACCAACTGCAAACAGAAGTGTACTTAACCAACAATCAGGCTACAAGGATGTTTGATATTGAACAAAATGCAGTTAGAAATTACAAGAGTGCCATCAAGCTGTAACATGTAAGCGAAACAAGACAAAGGACATGTAACAAGGATAATTATTGTATCAGAATGAGTATTTATCATTATCACCTAAATTAAGGACATTTACTTCAAAAATTAAAAACACAACATTTTCTTCTGAAGTTATGTATCAAATCCAATGATATTATGTTATGTATCACATATACTAGCCATGATTATATCTAGTAAGAGCTCGATGTTAATATTAAGTGTGAATATGTATTTCTCAGGAGTATCAATGATCAGTTTGTACACAGAGCAAGGCATCAAAATGTAACCCAAAGGATTCATACCAGTACGACATACAATTATAACAAATTTATCAGGTATCTGATGACCTATGTTCTGGGAGACTATCCATGATCATACAGAATGTATCAGCATGTTAAATATCTAACCATTCTCCTCTTTCAAAAAATACAAGAACAATCCAATGAATAGATATCATTATCAACTTGATTTTCCTTATGGTTTTAAACAGAAATTATAGAAGGAGATCTGCATAATCCTCTCACTAAACATGACACTCATCTTGTGACCACCGAGTTAGCTTCAACTCTAGTCAACAAAGAGAGAACAACAAGTATATAGGAAAAAACCACACATTTCCAAAACAAGATCAAAAGAACTATAAAAAAGTAATCACGTCCCACTTATTGAGAACCGCAATTACATAGGTATGTCATTAATTTGATAATACTCTCGACACCGCAAAAGGTATAGTAAAAATCTCAAATTGTTTTTACTACGCTTTCAATATAAACGACATCACCCCTTAAAAGGAGTACAAAAACTAAGTTTGTTAATGACTATGCCTAAACAATAGGCCCACTTATTCAAAGGTATTTCCAATAATGATGCACTAGCACAAAAATTAGACTAAACCCTAAATTCTCATATACTCTATAATAGAATTGTGATTGGTGTTTTCCAAAAATTAGAGTTAAGATGCACTAGCTTTCATCTCTTTTTCTGATGACTTTGTGACCTCATTGATAGCATTTTCCAAGTATTCAGCATTTCCTGTAGTAACACCAACCATACCATCTTAAATAGAAACCAATTAAAAACTATTTCAGATATATTAAGAGGCAGTATACTAGGCACAAGGAACAAAGGTACAACAAAGTAATAACTTCAGCATTTTTAATAAAATAGTAATCTTGATACACTACCTTATGCTGCCATTTTGTGCCAGGTAAATATGAAATTCAGTTGTCAAGCGGTCCACTTGCTCTAGAGTCATACCACTATAGCAAAACATTCCAATCTGCATAAGTGTTTAAACAATTAGATCTAGTAATGTACATATTTCACCCATGATTATTTCCATGATATGGTAGAACAACCCCCATCATATCAAACCCTAATTGATTCATGCTTTAACATAGAAATAAAGTTATCAAAATGTAGTGCAACACATTAAAAACCTAGTCCGTAACATGCTTCCAACTGAGATGAGACCCCAACTTTTCAAGGTTGCCTTGCAAAGCTTCTCTCATTCCAATAATGCAGTCTTCCATAACCTAAAATGCAAAAACCTTTGCTTAGTACATGCAAGGGGCAGAAAGGTAAAAACAATATATTGAACAAAGTCTACAGCAATATGATAACCCGATCTAGAAGACGAAAAGAAAACTAAACCCATCCCAAAGACATTTCCAACACAAAAGGAAAAACAACAAAAAACACAATCTCCATCCTCCATAGATGAGATCATCCTGAGGACTGCATATGGATAACATAGAGAAAACTTTAGTTGTTATTACCTTCACCTCCTTGTGCCAATGAGCTTTGAGATCTAGATCACTCAGGATGGAAGATACAATAAGAGACCCATGATTAAGTGGATTGTTGTACATTGGGCGAGCAATTTGTTGAAGCTGGATCTTAATGGCTATTGCCTATTTTGCATCATCACTAATAACATTGTTGCAGTCAAAACATGTGTAAGAAATTCCGAAAACATATTAAGAACTAAAAAGGTGTAATACCCCTAGCCCAGATTTATAACTGATACTGCATTCTAAACATTTTTGCTAT
>NWUY0300011011.1:33744-44983 GCA_004151065.3 Larix sibirica | reverse complement strand
ATAGGGGGGTCCAATGAGGAGCGTTTGAATTTATTTGATGCTTGGAATTCATTTTTTTTCTTGACCACTTGCCATTGATGTTCTTTATCAGGATTTATTTGAGTTTGGGAAGATTTTTCTTGCAATTCTTTGCAAAATGCCCATACTTGTAGCATATTTTTCTCTTAAAGGGCAATTGCTCATAATCCAAATTTTAAATGTGCTTCTAGTTGTCTAAGGTGAAAAAGATCACTTCCTACAAGCCTTTATCTAAGTCAACTTCAATGTAGATTCAAGCATATTAAGCAAACATTCCATCCTTTGGCTTATATTTAATCAATATTTCTTTTAAGAGTATTGTCGATGCTCTGCAAAGAATCTTTGTTCTACAAGGAAGAGGTAAATGGGGCAGACATACCCAAATTGGGAACAATAGAAGCAACATCCAATTTTAGGTCAAAATCGAGTGTCCACCGATTAAAAAACATCCCTTTGGCACTGAAGAAACAAGGGCCATTCTTGAATATTAGATCTCTATCTTCCTTTGCTTCAAATATAAAAGCATATAACCCTCACCCAAAAAATTAATATGAGAGTTTCCCTTTGATTAAAACTTGCCAATTTTTTTTGGACCCAAATGGCCATCGAGCAAGGTGTGGGATAGATCATAATAAATTTCCCAACCACACCCCTTTTTGCCAAATCCAAATCCATGTGTTTAGAGTTGGATGCAAGAAGAGGAACCTTAGGAATGTTATCCAATTTCTTCACAAAGCAAGTGGGTTGAGACTTTGCAGTAGACTAGCCAAGGGTTGAGATGAGAGCATGAAAATTCAAGGCTTTAACCTCTGGAGGGGGAGGACACCCCTCTTTAGGATTGAGATCCATGGGTGGCTTGAATAAGGAGGCATGTGTGACTTAACTTGGTTCAAGAAGAGAGTGATCCACTGCAAGATTGCCTCTTTTAGCTTGCATTTTTAATAGAGCTACCTTTTTTTTCCCTAACTAGTGTATTGTTGTTATTGGAGAAGTCCTCCTCCACTACTTGAATTTGCAAGTGCAATCTAATCTTGTATTTGTAGGTTCCTTCATTATTTTTTTGTTTTTTGTTTTTTTGTTTTTAAATGTTTATTTCAATCATTTCAATAGTTGCAATTATTGTTGCATTTTAAATATTGAAATGTTGCATAAACGCAATTGAAAATTACAAATTGATCCATATTCTAGTGGGTAGGTTAGAACCACCCAATGTATCCACACAATGGATTTGAGTTAAATTAAATTTAACTGTTATTGTGCTTATGCTTCGTGTTGTTCTTTACTCAATTGAAGAATTTAAAATAAAACACAAGGGAAATTACCAAAGCATTAAGCAACTGCACACACATTGAAATCTACACAGTTAGAAAACAATTTGGCTTGAGAACCCTCATAAGGAAAAAATCCAAATATAATTCAAGCCTACAGGGCAATTAACAATGTTTACTACTATAGGAATCCTCCTTGTGGCTTGTTGTTCACAGGGCTACAATTTTACAACATTTTACAATCTCACTCTGGGTTCATAAGCCTTTTGAAACTTTGGATGTCTTCTTTCCCCTACTTTGCAAACTTTGGTTGTACCTCTTAAGAGACCAATTCCTTACTTTGATGTAGCTTTGCCTTAAGTATCCTTCTCTCCAATATTAAATTACAAGTTGTCTTTTTCCTAGTTCTATTTTAACGAGGATTCATCGCCCTTCTTGCTTGATCTCCCTTGAACAACTTCTTTAGCCCTCCATGTGTCACCAAGATCATGGCTTGCACGGTGGCTAAATTATTTACAGGTGACCATGATGATTGGGTTACATATTGCTACGACTTTTTCTTTGACCCTTGTAGTCACCTCCTTTCAATATGTAGCCAATTCAACTCCCTCAATTTGAATTGATAGCCAACAACGGGGTTAACCATGTCTTTCCATGTATCTTTGTTGTGTCCATTACCACTGCTCTTCGACCTGCCGGTAAATCTACCATATTCTTTCCATGAACTTATTGACCTTTTGTTAATCATAACCTTAAATTGTGAAAACTCATTCAATCCTTTTTAATTGTCCATCAAAAGAGAGATAACTTCTTTTTAACTTTGCTCTTTAAAATTAACTCTCCATATTGCAAGTCTTCTAGTCAAGATTTACAGCAGAAAATCCGACTTGGAAAAGAGTATAGAGAGGAATTAGGGCTGTGATTCTTTTGGTCCCTTAAGCTAATCAGGTTATTAAAATCATTCATTCATTCATAGATTATTAAAATCATTCATTCATATATATATATATGTTAGACCAAATTTTTCCACCCAAGTCGTCGCAAAAGATTTTATTTCGTTTTCTTTTTTCCCCAAAAAAATATCACAACGATAAATACAAACACGCGAGTACATAATCCAAATGCTGGGAAGCCGTACCGCCGGGCAAGAGCTTCACTCACGCAACCATATATCTCGCTATTGTTGTTGAAGTTTTCTTCACAAACCCTACACCCTACTCCATGTCGGAACTCGGAGTCTCTCAACGATGCTTTGTATGACCCGGGCTCTGCTGCTCGACCCAATTATACTGTCAAGGATGGCTTTTGTTTTATATTTGCTGATTTTCTTTAAGCCCTGTTGCTGTTGGCTGTTCCAGCCACGACAGCACATCCCGAGCCTAACAATGCAGAAAAAATAAAACACACACATAGAGAACCTTATTACCCAAAATTATTTGTATGTCCTCCTTTATTATATACCCTGTGAGCATAATAACACACTGTATATACGTTTTGGGTATTAATATTATGTGCGGGTTTGGGTATTAAGGTTCTATATGTACAGCAGAGGTTTTGTGGGCTATTGTTTTAGGTTGGGGAGGTGCTGTTACTGTTTCGGAAAGCCACCCAGTGAGGAAATTTGAAGGTTGCCTTGCAGAAAGCGAGGGCCAGCTCAGGGATCCGTTGATTGGCTATCCCTCGCCAACGAAGAAGGCGGAGAAAAAGATCAGGGAACGCCCAGGCAAGAAGACGAAGACGAAGAGTGTGTTTTACAGTCGAAAAAGAGAACTCGAGATCGGAAGGTTAATTCCTGATACCACGTTAAGAAGGTACATTGCTCTTTCAGCTTTCCTGCTACTACTTCAGTCATTAAATTTGAATATAAGCTTTTAATTTCCTAATCTCCCAACCCAGATAACATGGTTTCAGACCACGACCACCCCTTCATAAGGATTAGGATTATCTCTAGTTATGGATTCATCATAGCCCCGGATCTATGGAGTCTCAATAGGGATCAAATCTCTCAAGGTCCAAGCCTTATTTATAATTAGCATAGATGCATCTTAAACCTAGATCACTGAAACGCCACTAGGGATCAGATACCTAGATACCTTGAGGTGGACACCCTATCTATAATTCAGATAGATCTGTCTTAACTCTGGAGCTATAAAGAGCCAAGATGGATCAAAATCCATCAAAAAGGTGCAAAGCTTAAATTTTGTTTTTGAGGCTCAGCTACAACTTGCATAGATCCATTTTAACCGTGCATCTATCAATAGCCAAAAGGGATCAAAACCCTTAGGTACAAACTTCAAGTTTTTTGTGGCTTATCTGGAACTAGGATAGATCCATCTTAACCCCGATCTATCAAGTGTCCATAGGGATCAAATTTCCTTAGGTGCAAACCTCAAGTTTTTGAGGCTCATCTATATTAGCATAGATCCATTTTAACCTGCCATCTATCTGCAATCTATTGAATGCCGAGATGAATTTGCCCCCTCAAGTTGCAAACCTCAAGTTTTTTCACTCTCAAATAGGTTTGCACCTTGAGGGGTTTGATCTCTCCCGGCCCTTGTTAGATCTGGGGTCAAGGTAGATTTACACTAGTTTATTTTTATTTATTTAAGTTTTTTTTTGATGTCAGAGGGACATAGATTCTTGTTACTGGGGATGATGCCCTTGTAACATAGAACAAATCTCTATAACATGGAACACCCCACAAATCCCTCAACTCCTGTCAGGGATTAGGTGTCTGCCGGCAGACAGGCCGAGGTGCATTATCTCACATCCGGGTATGCACCAGATTTGTGGGTGCATGTATCTTGGTGCAACCATCCCTGCGACCAGTGCATGCACCCTGGGATCAGGTGAGCTCACTATGGCTATACAGATTTATTATCACTGTTTTGTATTGTATCTGGTATGCTAATTGAAGCAATAATGTGTTTGTGATGACTTTCACACATCTATTGACTCGAAATATTGCATGTTACCAGAGGAACACAATTGCTTTTTTGGATTTTGGTTGTGGAAAAATCTGTACTGTGATGAAATTCTCAGCAGATGGTAACAGTCCTAGCAATCTGACGATTCTGACCTAACATACCTACCTAGGATCAACAGAACTGAAAGTGCTATGAAAACTGCAAACTGATGTTTACTAGGAACTGAAACATATCAAACTGAAAATTGTAACTGCGATCTGAAACTCAAACCACATCACTCATTTCTCTCTACTGAACTGAATGAATAACTAGAAACCCTGCTTCTCTTTATAGAGGAGGAGGCTAGGGTTATACACTAAAAATTATCTAACCTTAAGTGCCTGTATTAGAGTGCCCTGCCTGCATGTATTCATGCATGTGCTGGCCTCCTTGAGAACTGCGTCTAGACTGGGGTAGGCTACGCATGTACCTCGCCTTCACCCTCTCCTTGGGGTCAGCACTCTATCTCTCTAAAACCATGTTTAGGGCTATTTTACTAAAGCTAGAAATGTAAATCATAAATAGAAAAACAACTTAAAAATAGAACTGAACTGGACCAGAATTTTCTAAATTTGAAACAGCAGTGAAGACGGGTAAACTGGAAATAAACCAAGACTGGCTGCCCTACTTAACTGTGCCTCACTCGCACTATTATGCTGCGCACAAGAACCCAGGCAGACTACTCTACAGACCTACTGCTGTAGAAACCTGCTGTTGTGTGTGCCCAGTTCTTGGACACCTATAGAGGTACTTGCTGAACCAACAAGTGCACCCAGGACTTACAAACTCTAACAGATTGTTGTACAGCTCACAAAGCATGTTGAGGATTAAGGCAAGGAAGTTTGATCAATATATCTTTAACCAAAATTTTGTCTGGTCATGTAGTTATGTTGTAAACTCGTAACATATGGAACAAATGGCTTCATTTGTATCGAATATGTAATGTAAAACTTGATCTCAGAGAAATAATGCACAATGACAATATTTATTGTTGTGATCTTTTGAGTACGCTGGAGTCATTAGAATAAACACAGCCTTAAAATTTCCCTAATTATTATGGTGCAAAATGTGTTAATAGTTAGAACAACAATGGAAAAGAGAAACCATTTTGGATTAGGTATTGTTGATTACCAAGCCATTATTCATTTTTGATTATTTATTCTCAATTTCTGTGCATATTTGTTAATGGTTATATAAGATTTATGCTCAATGAAACTATAGTTATTTCCTGGTTGCTTGTAGAAGGTCTTAAGTTTTATCATAATCTAATAAATCTCGTATTTGTATCAAAAACACTAAACACCCTAGATTGATGATTGTTGTGTATTACTATTCTCTTGATCTGCATGGGACATTGTCTTGAAAAACTCACAATTTTCCAGAAGAACTTAGATCCTGCAGAATTTTCAGAAGTGAATATTGTTTTATTTGTGGTTTGGTATTTGCAATAAAATCATTTTTTTAAAGAAAAATGCATCTGATGTTACAATTAAAAATAAAAATGCATATGGTTGAACTTCATTAGGCTAAAACTTCCCATTGCATCCTTTCCTAACATAAGTGAGTCGGGCTGTCGCATTAGCCTTCTGCACTCAAATACATTAACTTCTAAACTAAAAACAACTTTTCTAGATGTCTCCTGATCGGCTAAGTTAGCTTCGGATGCCAACATTCTCCTAGATTGAATTTGGATAAATAACCGTGTGGAAGATTGGATCTTCCTTCAAACTTCTTTCGATGTAACCTACAAGAGAGGGTTTAATGAAGCACAAATGCAATTGAAATAATGCTTGAATTGAACACTTCTCTAGGAGCCTACAATAAGATCTAACTAAGAAACTACTTAAGAAGATCTTATCCTACTGGGTAGTAGTACCCTTTCATAGGCCTAAGAAAGACGAGAGGTTAACTATCTATTTAAATAAATACAATTTACCTCGTATAAGCAAGATTGAGACAATAACATCCACACATTCGCATAGAGTTCTTGGGCCTCCAAACTCTTCACTTTTATTCACAATTCAATATCCAGTAATACAATGCATGAGCATAAGACTAGCTTCACCAAACAACCAACAATGGAATGAGGAGGGAAAGCTTGCTAAAATGGCAAAAGGGATCAAGGGAGGTGCCCCTCCAAGTGTCAAAAGACATACATGAAGAGGAGGCACCACCTCTCCTAGACTCTCTGAGTCAACTCAAGACAAAAGCGACACCTCTAGGAGCTAGAGTGAGGCAAATCACCACACATCAAGTGAATTTGTCTCCAAGAGGTGTGCCCCCTTAGAGAAGGCATATCCTCCAACAAAAAACCAAGTAGAAATCAATTCTGAGACCTAGAATCAGGGGATTGTGTCCCCAAAAACCAAAAATTAGGGAAATTTGTCTCCAACAACCTTAAATAAGTGGATTTAGTCTCTAGGGGGCGAATTAGCTTGATTTTATGATTTTCGAGGGTCAAACAAGGGGTGTATGAAGTGTATTAAGGTGTTTAACACCCCCCTTTACCATTTACTACCACATTAGGTCATATTTAACCCTCGAAGGGACTTAAAATGTCATATTTTACGAGGATAAACATGGTGAAAGACTCAAATTTTGACATCAGACTTTAAGGACCTAGACACTAAGCTTGAGGCATCTGTATTATGACATACTTTGGCTGTAGAGGTGTGAGTGAAAAACCTTGAGGAACTCAGAAAGTTCTTCCAAGTGAAAAAACACTCCAAAGTTGCCATAATACAAATGACTCACTCAGGCTAGCCCTCTCACACATATTATGGATGTCAAAATTTTTACACACATCTTCCTTTAACCATGACAAAGGAAGTGTATAATACAACTGGGTAGAACACTGCTTGATCCAGATGAGGAACTGAAGGTTCCTTGGCTGACTGGTGTCTTCTGTCTACTAAGCATCCTGTGCAAATTGGGTGGTAACACCTCCTAACAACCATTGTAGCCTATGTTGTTTGTGAGAAACTCTTTTGTAATATTATCAAATGTGGGGAACGAAAAAGTTTCAACATAAGTTGGAAATAAACAATTTTTTATCAATGTTTAGTCCTAGTGTTATTATCATGGCATACACCACTTTAGGTTATGTATACAATCTTGGAACAACAAATGATTTTGAAAACAACATATAATATGTAAACCTTAGAAGAAAATCAACAAACTATAATAAAGATGAGTTATAAACAACATATTGTCACCCATTTTGATTTGAGATACTAGTGACATTATCTACCAAAGCATTATCACTTTTATCAACGATAAGAATATCAGATGTTTTGGAATTTAATGTCTTCAATAACCTTGGTTCCATTCTCAAAGTGTCATGATTTGATATTCTTTGTTCTTTGTTCCTACATATTACTACTTTGGCATTGAGACAGACTCTTTCTTTCACCACAATTACATGTTCCACCTTTAAAATACTATTTCCATTGATTGTACCTGGAAATCCTTTTGCATGCTTATCTCTAACTTCATTAAGATTAACAACATTTTCTAAAACACAATCCATTTGTTTATGAGCAAAGCAAATTGATGTTGCATAACACCAATCTTCTATCTTAGATGATGGTGTGAATTAACGTGGAAGTACTTATCGTTATGCATCTTATATTGCCCTTTGGCAAAATAGTGTGGATTTGCTTTTCTCATGAGCAAATGGGTTTTTTATAAAATGTTGCCTATCTCAATGCAGTTAAAGATGAGTATGCAAGAGAATCCCTTGGTATAATCAATGGAGAGAGTAATTTAAAGGTGTGACAAGTAAATGTGGAGTAAATGACTATTGGTCCTAATACCAAGGATGGTGTATGTAAGAAAGAAGAAAAAAACCATGTTAAATCACATGATCCTTTTAGAAATAAACCAAAATTGTTAGAGACTTCATTGAATTCCATAACATCATCTGAGCTTCTTTTTGTTGACAAAAGTGATAATGCTTTTGGTAGATGATGTTAATGTTATCTTACTTTAGAATTGGTGTGGAGACATGATTTGTTGTTTTTAATGTATTTTATCATAGTTCTCTATTTTTTTAGAGTTTTAACATATTATTTATTGTTTTTGGGATCATTGTTTGTGCCAAAGTTATGTAGTTGATCCTAGGTGTTGAATTGTGGTAATAACAAAAGTTGATAAAACAATATTGTTTGTTTTCGACTTAAGTCAAACTTCTATTGTCTCTTGCATTTGCTAATGTTACGAAGATGTTTCTCACCAACATTGTCAGTTGCAATGGTTTCTATGAGTTCCATAATTTGATCTCATAAATTCCATTAAAATTGATTTGCCTTTGTATTATGGTAATAAGAATGAAAAAATGTCCATGGTTTAATCTTTTGAGAAATACATATAAATCATGTATAGATGCTTAGTGGGTTAGCTCAATTGGTTTGAACCGACTAGTTTTAGGCCAAAGATTGTTGAGAGGTCGTAGCTTCAAGTTCGGTAGAGCCCCTTTGTTGAACTTCGACAATATTTACCTTAGGTGCCATTCACGAAATGTGAGGAAGCTCTTGGAGGGTTTTTCGGAAGACATTTTCGTGGAAAACATTCATATATATATATATATATACTTTCATTTCATTTAACTAATCTTTGTGTTCTTAATTNTGTCTCCTGATCGGCTAAGTTAGCTTCGGATGCCAACATTCTTTTAGATTGAACTTGGATGAGCTGCTACCATAGGCAGCTCTATATCTCTTTCTCCATAGAAACGAAATTCCTGTTAAATGGAAAACACCCTGTGAATCTTTGCCGTGGTTTGTTATCATTCAACATCTACAAGAATGGCAGTCCTCCAACTAAGAGGAGCCACAAAGATGATTGAAATTGTCTTTCAATTGCTAGAAGGCTTAACCCAGATTTAAGTCATACAATGTATAATTTTAATTTTTATGACAGGTTTCACATAATTCCTATGTCAGCCCTAATTTATGCAGCCTAGCATTATGTTACAGACTCTGATTAATCATTCCTCAACTTTCACTTAAGATTTGAAATAGCCCATGTTTGTCAAAATAGATTGACAACATTTCATCTGCCTTTCCCTCTGTATTCTGCAGTTGTCTTCTCTTTTTTTGTGTGCAGTTGCAGTTCATGGACTAGACTGAAACATTTTCCTTCTTATTGCAAGCTTTTGTTGATTAATGCTTGACCATTTGTTGGTTTGCATCTTTCCTTCCCAGGACTTGAATAATTAGGTTGCTTTTTGTTTGGTTGTTTTATTCCTTTGGGTGCTTATTTTCTTTCATGCTGCAAGATTGTAGTCTAGACAATTCATATTTTAGGAAATATCTTTATCCTTCTAGAACTTATTTCATTATCCAGGACCTTTATTCTACAAGTTCTGAGAATTCCTTGAATCCTACATCTATGAGCTTTGTTAGCCTAGATCTTTGTAAAGATAAATAGCTTGCACAATCCCCTAGAATTTCTTTCCTCAACATCTTGTAGTCCCTCCTCCTGTGTGCAGCTGCAAGTTCATGGACTAGATTGAAACAATTTCTTTCTTATTGATTAAGGGTTGTGCGTTTTTTGGTTTGCATCTTTGCTTCCTAGGACTTGAATAATCAGGCTGCCTTTTGTTGGTTGTTTCTATTCTTGAACTCCTTTGGTTTCTATCTTTCTTGATGGGTGCTTATTTTCTTCCCTTTTTGCAAGATTGATATTCTAGAGAAATCATTAATTATGACCTTTATTTTACAAGCTCCAAGAATTCCTTTGCACTTCTATCTATGAGCTTTGTTAGCCTAGATCTTTGTAAAGTTAAATAGCTTGCACAATCCTATAAAGAGATTGACTGAAAACTTCTGCGTTTTTTTCTTAATTGTTATGAACTTAGGCACCAGTTTCTTCATCATATTGGAAAATGCCAAAATATTTACCCACTATTTTAATGGAGCACAATGTCTTGTAAATTTACCATAATCTTCAATGCAAATTCCCCTTATGGACATCATATAGCTATAAAGTGACTTTTTGAGACATTTGCCTTGTTTAACCAACGAACAAAAGCAATGCTACTTGCATGCGTAACAATTGTGATTCAATGGTTAACACAAGTTTAACCTAAGTTACAAAAGGAGAATATTTTTCTAGGAAGGGAGACTTAAGAGCCATGCATTCTCTTTTTGATTGAACTTTTTTTTTTCCAAGGAAAACCTTCCGGGATTCCTTGGTATATTTGGATGGGGGGTGGCTCAATTATTAGCCACAACAGTGACAGGGAGTCATATTTGAACTTATGACTTATAGTCTCCCCATTGGAAACATTTCTTAGACGAGTGGCTCAACCTTATGAGATTTTGAATAAACCTATGTCATTCTCTGTATTAATATCCAAACATCACAAACATATAAAATAGTGAAGAGTGATGTTCATCATTCTTTAAAGATCCTCATACATTTTTTTACTCAAATCATCGATTGTAATTAGTAGAATCATATCTAAAAAATGTATATCAGCTTATGATAATCTATAAATACCATTTCTTTTGATTTTTGTAGAAGCTTTTGTTTTCATTATCTTTTGGCTCACAATCCCCATAACATTGAGTTAGCAATCTTTTTAACCTAAATATTTGTACAAACTTGGAATATTCTTTTAGGATCTCATGTATGACAAGGTGATTTGTATTATCTCGAACCTTTATTCTAGTTGAAAAGAGGTTGCCATGTTAAAGCTACAAGAGTGTTGATGGTCAATGAGCATAACTGATTGAAGAAATTGGAGGATATTGTTTAAAGGCTCAAATTTTAGTGATGTTAGTTAAACTAAGAGGAAGCCACCTGTTAAATTTGTTTTAGTAAGGAAAGGTGATTTTGCATGGTTATATCTTGAGGAGAAGATCTAGCACATGGTTTTGGTGGCACATGATTTTGCACCCATGGTTTTGGTGGCACATAGTTTTGTGCCCACAGTTTTACATGTATTGGGTGTTATAAAAGAAGAAGCCTACCTCATTGTTT
>NWUY0300011006.1:17154-27639 GCA_004151065.3 Larix sibirica | reverse complement strand
AAGTGGGTGGAATCCATGCCCACTAGATTGGCCAATGAAAATGTAATCATGAAATTCTTGGAGGAAAACATTTTTTCAAGGTTTGGATTCCTAAGGAAGATTATTACTGACAATGCTCTTGCTTTCATATATGTTAAAATGATTGAATTCTGCCAAAAGTATAATGTTGAATTAGGTCATTCTACTACCTATTACCCCTAAGGGAATGGTTTAGTTGAATCATGTAACAAAATCTTGTTGAGGATCATTAAAAAAATGTTGAAAGACAACAAAAAGGCATGGGATGTAAATCTCATGTATGCTTTGTGGGATGATAGAATAAGTGTTAAAAGATCAATTGGTGCATCTCCTTTTTAGTTGGTGTATGGAACAAAAGCAGTCCTTCCCATTCAACTGGGGTTAACAGTACTAAAGCTAATCCAACATGAAACAAAAGAACCAAACAACATGGTGAGTAGGATGTATGAATTAATAGAGCTTCAGTGGGAAAGAGAACATGTAAATATAAAATTACAAGAGCACCATAGGAGGATTAAAAAGACCTTTGACATAAGAGATTTGGAAAGAGATCTCCACCCAGGAGATTTAGTCTTGAAGTGGGATGCAAAATGAGAACATAGAGGAAATCATGGAAAAATTGAGAATCTATGGATAGGACCCTACTTCATTGATGAAGTACTAGAAAACAATACCTACAAGCTCCATGAACTAGAAGGGTAATTGATAGAAGTTGTTGTCAATGTCAGGATTATGAAACAATTTTTCCTGTACTGAGAACAGGTTCCAAATACTATGTACATACTAGATTAATAGTCTTTTACTATTGGTTTTTATGCAAGTTTATAGTATTTTAATTCCTGTCATTTCCAACTTGATGTAAATAAATAAATTGTTGATCTAAAATTTTTGTTCAATGTGATCAACACCTCATTGAAGGAGAAGACCCCATAGCCCAATGGAAAAGGACACAAGTATATTGTTCTCATAGTCCTACAGAGAAAGCCTTTGTCCCCATGGAGTCGATGTTGGTACTTGGATTTTTCCAGGTGAAAAATATCCTATGGAGTTATGGGGGCTCAAAGGTTGAAAGAAAAGCAACGGAATCCTAAAGGTGACGAGCAGTTGGTGACCAAGAGCCTAGCAAATGAGCACTACAACATGAATATCAATCAACTGTTAGATCAAAGGAGATCTAACGGCCCAAAGATCATGCATGCCCATAAAGTGCAAGAAGTTTAAAGACGATGAGAGCACATGCAAGTTCAAAGGCCCTTGATCCAGATCGATGGATGAGATCTAAAGTGCGTCGACAAGTTGCGCCCTCCCAAAAAGGGAATTGAACGTGTGTTGTCCCCAAAACCGATGTGGACACATTCTTGTTGGTGATTGGACATGCCTCCTTAAGCACGATTTTCCTTTACCGCACACTACCGGCGCGTTACCACTCTGCGAAACTAAAAGTGGTATCCGCCTATTTTTTCCCAAAGTTTCTTCACAGCTCATCATGTTGACAACTTCCCACCTTCCATCTATCATGGGACCCCACCTACCATCTATCATGAGGCCCAGTGATTCCTCCCTTTCCCTCCACCTCAAAATCAACGTGGAAAATATGTTTTACGAAAGGGATAAAGGGATTTTGATCTATTTAAAAAATATTATTTCTTTAGCAAAGACAAAGCATGCTCCCGACACACCATCGTACCAGGTCAACCGTGCACGGACTCTACTAGTCTAAGTCAGTGTCAAAGATTTCTAAATCAGCCACCAGCTATCATCCAGGTATCTTTTTGTCTTATTGTTGTCCAACATTGTTGTTAAAACCCTTTGTCTACCATTTATTCAGTAAATCCCTAATACTGTAAAATTTTCCCTAATTTTACTAAAACTCACTGAACCAGTATGATAAAATTGCACCAAAATACAAGGTCTCACTTCCGACTCTTCGTTTCTCAAGGGAATAGCATGTATATGATCACGAATCCGTCGTTTTTGATACCATCATCACCAATTCTTACTTGAATGAAACCATTAGAGAAGCCAAGATCCTAGCCTTTGATAACCATGATAGATTTAACCTGTGGAATTCAAGTTGTGCCTGGATAGCTTGCCATAGGTCTGTAGTCTTCCCTAAATTTATCACTTAGTGTTCCAAACATTACCCCCCCCACCAAGTGGGTGATTCTGTCTTCAGATATGTCCAAAAACCTATGTTTTATCACCCCATATTCCCTCAGAAGAATGTTCTACATACTAGAGTCTTTGCCCCCCTACCCTTTTAACGAGAAAACCCTAGCAAGTGCTTTTCATGGTCTGGCACCCTGTGAATGTCACTAGTTGTTATCCAAACACCTAGATCCAAGTATAGCTATGCCTACTACCCCTCCACCTTATGCCACTATTGTTTTCTCTGAAAATTCTAGAAAGGACATCTCTATCATTTGCACAATTGTAGGTTTAGAAGATGACAAGTCAGTGGACAAGGTAATCCTAGGACTTTTGCTTAAATTAACTACTGAAGCAGGAAAAGTCCCTCCACATTTCGATCTTTGCACTTACCTAGTTGCTTTAATCCATGAACAACTGGAGGAATTTCCTGCAATCGAATACTTTAGGTTCCCATCCTACTTTTTCTTCTTGCTCTTTTATCGAATTTTTTAGAGATTTAAACACCTGGGACTGAGAACCACAGATGAATAGGGAACACAAATCCCTGTGTATGAGTGGATTGTTTTGGTCCTTATGAGAGCATACAATTCTAACTTCTCAGAATTTATAAACAGGGTCACGAGTGTTGCAGATAACATGATTCATGGCAGCTCACCCCCAAGAATGCTACTAGATAACAAGAAACATCTACAGTTTAACTCATAAATCCAGGTGGGTGATTGGTTCCTATTGGAAGACCACACAATTATCAGGGTCTATGAATTTGAATAAGATCAATACAAGTTTCCCACCTTCCTAACACCAAGAATCTTTGCCATGGAATTTGCGAGGAAAAATATGACCTCGAATGAGTTTCATTTCAGACATTTTAGACAACATAAGTCATTCTTATTTCCAAAGGAAGTGGGGCCTCTTATCATAAGGGGGATAAATGATTCCCAATATGTGGAATAATACTTGATCCATCTTAAACTTAAGAAAGATGAGAGAGATGTATGTGATCCACATTAGGCCATATCCAAATAGAGGTTGGAGAATAAGAATTCAACATATGCATGCCCAACCATACCCCTTTAGGAGAGGATAACCAATAAGGAGCCCTGGGAAGAGGTTCAGGAGCTTGTAAAAAGTTTTGAAGAAGAAGAAAGAAAAAAGCAGCTAATTGGACAGGAAAAGAACATCTGAAGAAACTCAAGAAATGGACATTGATCAAGATCAACAGGGACCATACCCTAAAATGGATAGAACAACAACTAAGAGGGATGACCAGTCACTGGTAGAGGTATCAGAGTCAAAATCAGTTGAAATCCCTAGGGATATCGATGAACTAATAGAAAGGCCATAGTTCCCAAGAAGACCCCAAATCCAATATACTATCTATCCCTCCATTGATTTTACCATTCTGGAGAAGATACAATGGTCATCATCAACAAAACTAGTCTCTATAAAGACAAATCTTCAAACTGGCTAACAAAAATATCAAGGAGAAGGGATTAAAAACATGGTAAAGGAACTAAGATAGGACATCCCAACTACAGTAAGGAGACTAATAGCAGTTGTTGATCACCAACAGGACACACGCATCTTCAGTGTTCTTGAACCTAAAGTGGCTAAACCTGTCAAGATGAGTGAGTGGAGAGCAGAAGAACACATTGTGAACTTTAAGGAGTTTAGTAAACTAGAAAATTTGGATTTTTACAAGCATACTAGTGATATGATATGCATTGAGATTGTCAAATCAGAGAAAGAGGAAAAAAAGCTCAGATTAGCCCCTGAAAATTTTGAAAAATTATACAAGATGGAGAAGTGGACCACTAGAACTAAAAAAATCACAATAAATTCATTAGAAGCAAAGCTAGTTTCATTGGTAGATAACCCTTCAGATGGATCTCAAATTAAATCAAGGATTGAGAAAAAGGATAACGAGATAGCTAATCTGAGGAAAAAATAAAAGATGCCCACCAAAGATCTAGTACAAACTGAGGATCTCAGATAGGTGCAGACAGAAAAGGAGCAACTTTATTCCAGCATGATAGAGTACCAACAGTTATCAGAGGAGAGAAGAAAGATGATTGTTGACTTACACTCGCAAATTGCAAATTTGAAGTTAGAAAGAACGAAAATCCCCATTGGGTAAGATAATACAACCTCAACTCCTGCAATTCAAGCAGAGATTCATCCCACAAAATCAATCCATGTATTTCCAATGGAGAGTCATCCCACAATAGGTATAACAGAAGTAGTAGAGTGTTAGTTTGCAGCAACAGATATGGCAGAATCTATAGGTGAACAACAGGCTACTCCTTATGAGTCTAGCGGCAATCTTACCATTTGCTGAATGAACTTTTTGTAATAACCAATGACACCCAAAAAACCTCTTGGGATTTTAATATTTCTGGGGCAAGGTCGATCCTTCATTGTAGTGATTTTCTTTAAATCCACATGCACACCCTCCTAACTGGAAATATGGCCCAAATATTCCACTTTAGAGACACAAAAGGCACATTGGACCTTTTAACAAAGAGTTCATGATCCTTAAGTAGTTGTAAGACTCGATACACATGGGCTATATGGGCTTGCCAAGTCTTACTATAAATCAAGATGTCATAAAAAAGGATGAGGAAAAATTTATGTAGAAAGGGCTTAAATATTGTGTTCATGCGACTCTGGAAGGTGAAGGGTGCATTGCAAAGGCCAAAGGGCATACCAAGAACTCGTAATGGCCTTCATGAGTGCAACATGTTGCGTTGGGAATATCCTCTTCCTTCAAGTGAAATTTATGATAACCTGAGCGGAGATCAAGTTTGGCGAAGAATTGAGCACCTTTGAGCTCATCCAGAAGGTCATCAATGAAAGGAATGGGAAGCCTATCCTTGATAGGCAACTTGTTTAAAGCACAAATTTCAGGACATATGTGCCAAGAGCCTTCTTTCTTGAGGACTGTAATAATTGGGGAAGAATAGGGGTCGATACTTGGGTAGATGGCACCACTAGATATAAACTCCTAAATGATCTTTTCAATTTCTTTTTTTTTGGAAAATGGATGGAAATATGAGAATATATTGGGGGGAGGATACCATGTATGAGTGGAATGGAGTGATCATGCTCACCACAAGAAGTGGGTAGTCCTTTGGGAGTGTCAAAAATGGATTGGTGTAACTTGTCCAAAACTATCTACATGTCAGAAAGAATGGGTTGACAAGAGGACTGAAAATATTAAATGGCATGAAATTGGGCCACAATGCTTAAATGGACCTTTTTAAGAAGCTTTTCCATATGGCGTGAGTTGATAATCCCTAGATATTTGGTTTTAATTCCTTTGATAGTGTAGCCATGCCCTACTTGTTGAAAACTCATGTATAAGGAAATGAAATCTATGTTGATAGCACCTAATGTTCATAACCATTCAACACCCAAGACTATGTCACAACTACCCATGTTAATAAAAAACATGTGGGTTTTGGGGAAATAAGATCACCCATTTGAAGCCTCAAATTTTCACATTGATCACCACATTTTATATCTCCTCCATTTTTAATCATGATTTGGAACTTGCTCATAACATAGATATAGCAGTGTGTTTCTTGGGATGCCTGACAATAAATAAAGTTATGCATGGTACCACTGTCACTTAAGACAATGACCTATTGATTTTTTAGACAATCAATAATTTTAATGGTTTACGGAGTATAAATAATAGTCAAAGCATGCAAAGAAATGTAGGGTTCCACCTATGGTAGATCAAGGTGGGTAATGTCTTCCACAAATGAATGAGGGACCTCATGATAAGTTAAATTCTACTTCCTCATAATAAACTTCCTCTAAAATGGCCATAATGAGTTTTTTCTCCTTACATTTACGTTTAGGGGAATACTTCTCATCATAGTTGTAGTAGATACCTTTGAGTTGGTTCTCCACCATTTCGTCTCAGGTTAAATTTTGGCTCTTGAGAGGTGGAGAGGATGGGGAGGATTTAGTAGAAGGGAAGGTATGTGGATGATGACAAGGAATAAATTGGCCTTTTTTTATTTGAGCATTCATCACCTTTTGGGATTCACATGCTCTTGAAGTGGCATCCAACCAAATTGTAGGATGAGCCATTAAGACTTGGGCATGTATCTCTTCTTCCAAACCGCTAATGAAACATTCATTGTAAAAACTATTAAATATGCCTTATGTGTGGAAGGATAGCTACTCAAAAGATGAGGTGATCACTATGTTATTTATAGACGATGGAACATGACTCTAGCCTTAAAAAATATAAAAAATTTAGCTTAGGAAAGTGCTATGAAACCAAATGTTATGTACCTTAATAGTAGAACATGAAATTCAAACCAGAAATAACATAATAAAACAAGATTTCAGAATAAAATGATAGGATTACCACAACAATAGACAATTGTAGATAACCAAATATCACAATAGAAAAACCTTTATTAATGAAAGCAATGTTCATTTGCCTCCTTGAGTGGGAAACCTCTAAATAAGAAGGGATCCAATTACAATATACTTCACAAAATATCTTATTGCATTGCTTCTACTCCTTTATATAGTTTGTAGTGAAGGAGCTTTCTAGTAGGTGGAAATTTCGAGTAAGTTTTCTTAGAAATATTGCTTTCACATTATCTACTTTATAGGCCCTAATTTATTCAATATATATGGCCTCAATATATAACAACCTATCTATTTAAGGGGGTTAAGGTAGGACCCTAACACGATCAATGCTTGTCTCGACATAATGAGAGCCATTTTTCTTAGATATGGGCACTAGAGATCAAATTAGGGAATATGATCCATGTACTTATCAATCTATCCTATGGAGATCGATATTGTTTGGCTAGGTTCAATGAATTAACCAAAAGCTTAAATGCCTTAATCTCAGAGGAGAAAACCTCATTTGGTTCCATTTTGGCAGAGGTCTCTATCTTCACACCTGTGAATTGAGTCGATTTGGGCATGATCAAACAAATGAGCACTACTAGAGCTCCTATATGGAATGACTTAATAGGAGCATTGATTCGGTTCTCATAGCAACACCATTTAACTTAACATGTAGGTGGGAGGAACACACTTGTATAGATTTACATCCTAGAGACCACCTCCTAAGTTTGTGAACACACTTTTATAGATTTACATCCTAGAGACCACCTCTTAATTTCTACCTCCTAAGTTATAGTATGTCATTGATGACATTATGCAATAACAATATCAATACTTATTAATAAAGTTAGAAAAAATATTTTATTGAAAAAGTAAGTTTTAGTAAAAAAATACATAATATTGTTAGAAACACTCATTTTCTATAATTTATATAATATTTTCATAGAAAAATTATATATTCTAAATTAAATAACTTTTTTTTAAAATATTTTCAAGGAAGAGATTGAACTTTAAATCTTTATAGAGAAAAGCAAAAAAAAATGATTATAAAAAACTTAATTAATACAATTATATCAAATGGTTTAATTACATATAATTTATAAATTAAAAAAATTAACTTTGAATCTCTCTGAGTAAACACAAACATTTAATTAATTACTATAATTATAATTAAGCAACATATATATTTTATTTAGCAATACATTTATTATACAAAATTAGAATAATGTTTGAACTTCCATACTCCAAAAATTAATAAAAAGTAAGACCATTCAACAAAGATGACAAGGAACAAGTACAACAAGTTGACCCAGCCTTCTCGGAGGAAAATATTTTACGATAATTATGAGCAAACACAAACATTTAATTAATTACTATAATTATAATTAAGCAACATATACATTTTATTTAACAATATATTTATTATACAAATATATTTATTATACAAAATGAGAATAATTTTTGAACTTCCATATTCCAAAAATTAATAAAAATTAACTTGACCATTCAACAAAGATGACAAAGAACAAGTACAACTAGTTGACCCAACCTTCTAGGAAGAAAATATTTGAATTTTACAATAATTATGATGTTATGTATTTATAATAATTCATTACTATAAAAACATTTGCTATCCGGGCATAAAAATATTTGAATATTATAATAATTATGAATATTTTCAACCGCCCTTAATTGAATATTTAGAGGAACGATTCCCTGCGAAATCAATATATCATTCTCATCAAAACATTAGAAAAGCTATTTGAAAGCTGTGATGTAAAAGCGTACTCTAATTATTTCATTAAAATTATATTTTTTATCATTCAAAAGGTTTGACTTTACAAATTGTCGAATGGTTTTGAGTAGAATGGTTTGGATGGATGCCACTCATGGAAGAGGGGAGTACATTTCGCTAGGGGTTAACTATTCTCAAAGAAATAATAAAATAATTAAAAAAATTCATGTCAGCTCANTACGAGTTTAAGATGGATCTATGCTCATTTTATTACATTGAAATGTTTGACTTTACAAATGCACATTACAAATTCTGAACAAAAAAACCCAATTTTTATTGGTTTAAATTTAATATAAATATCACCCTAATTTAAATTTTACCAAAAGATAAAATAAAATATATAAAAATGTAAAATTTTGAAGTGAATTTTTAAATTATTTACTTAACACCCATCTCATTAGGTGATGATTAAAAAACACTACTATTAAAATTTAACATCTCAAATCATCACTAAATTTTGTTTTATTGTTAATTAAATAGATTTGGGTGTGTAACTTTTATGAATATTTTTTATAGATCTTAAAATTGAATATTTTACTAAAATCTTCATGGTTGATATTAAAATAAGATTAAAAATATAAAAATACTAAAATCTCAAAGTATCACTAAATTTTGATTAGAAAATGTTAAACATTTTAAATTTTTGAATTTTTTAGTTAATTTACATAGGAATTTGTCATATAATCTTGCCAAAAAAAAAGGTTTCACTTTATTTACATTATATTAATAAGTTAAAAGAGAAATACAACTATTAACCATGTGTCAACCATGCATGAACCATGTATCATGAGATTAAGCAAAGGGAGCCAAGTGGGAAACCTAGTCTACCTAACCACATAGTCGCAAAATAAAGCCCTAACCAATTTCAAAACAGATTTTGACTTAAAACAATACTAAGAGTGATATGCAACAGACCTCCCATAGCCACTAAAATTTGATGACAATCTAAAATGAAGAAACCAAAACACAGAGGAGGATGCCATCCCGAAAACTAAGTATCGTCGAAGATTGTTACCACTTTTGCTAGCTTGGGTCCAAACAGCTTGCAAGTGGTAGCTTGAGCTAATGTGTTGATTCTCATGGCCAACTCCTTGATAGCTTGCATTATGATGCTAAGAGTAGAGTGGATGCTCTATATTTGGTTCTTGGTCTACGGAGACTCTTCTACAACCAAGTCCTAATCTCTCGCAGCTCTTCCCATGGTCTCTGCCAATGCCATGCCGAGCAAGATATTCATCTTCTAGTATATGATAGTCGTTTTTCCATGCTCTATCTCCCTTGAGCAAGACGAACATACGTCCAAATTTTTCACAGCCCATTCTATTTGGGCTTCCTTGGGCTCCAACTTGTCCTTCACCATGTCAATGTCTTGCTCCATTTGCTCGAAATATCGCATAGCATCCCCCAGAACCTCTCGATAGAATTCTTGCTTCGCCTCTCCCACTTCTCTCTCAACACGAAGCATATGGGTCACTCACTTACCTACCCTTATCCCTGCCTTCGGTCGCACCATGGCTCGAACAGTAATAGTAGCAACCCTCCACCTACCCAGATTTTAGTTTCCAACCCCCCCACTCGACCAACCTTGCCTTCCCAACAGTTCAAATTGTTTCCTTCATGCGTTGCAACTGTCACCAGATACTGGTAAATAAGGTTGTGGTTGTGAAATGGGTGTGAAATGGCCATCATGGGTCATCATTCCCAGAGCTCGGATTTCCCATCAACAGTCTGGTACCAATTACCATAACATACAACAAAATCCCCCATGCATTCAACTCCCGCTTGGTTATAATTCCTGCCATCATTTCTCGGTCTCGACAATGTTATGGAGCCATATTTGTACAAGACCTCAATACGGTGTAATCCTCCTACCTCATGCTCGACTTTCTTCACCGTTGCTTTCCATGCAACATATTAATTGCATGGTGGGTTTGACAAAGGGAAGGACAAGTGTCACATCTCCTTCACACCCAACCCTTGCCCTTGCGTCACCCACATCTAGAAAATTTTGTTTCTTTCAATTTATTTCTTCTTCTTTTTTCTAAAATCTATTGGACAAATAAAATATAAAATCTATTAGATAAAAAAAATATAAATATACAAAGAAAGCTCTAACAACACAATGATAATATATACTCAAA
>NWUY0300011005.1:66567-79399 GCA_004151065.3 Larix sibirica | reverse complement strand
CTGTCTCCTGGTCCTAGTAGTCTCCTATAATTTCCATCTTGGGTAACTCCTCCATTCCAATATTATATTTCTTTGTTTTCAAGGGCTCTCCGAACTCGAGTGCAGTACTAATAGATGACTCATCCTGCACCATGCACTCGCTAGCAGTCTCTTTGATCTGTATATTGCATGGATCTTCTTCTCCATCTAGCTTTGTACTACCTACTTTATAAGCAATATATTGGTATTCAACCACGCCAAACCCTTATGATATGTGCATACTGGATTCTTCGTCACTTCGTGCTTTGGTATTTCCCCAAATAAGAAATGCTTCATCAGATGGAGAATTTTGTCCAGGTTAGGATCTAAATCTAGGTGCACTAGTAGAAGCACACCTAACCTGGACAAAATTATCAAGTAGAAAAAATTTTCTGCTAGTGTTGATAGTATGCATGGAAAGGATTACTCAACAAATTTTATATCTCATATCCAATGCTCCAATCAATTTCTATAAATTTATGGAATTGACTACTTTTGAATTTTTGCATATTTTCCGAGCTTCGTTAATTTTCCAAAAGTTGCTCCTCTAGCTTCCTTCAATACATCAGACTTTCCCTATTGTGATGATTTTACACTGCATCCTCTCTTCCCCATCAAAATTGTTTTACATTTCCAAAAGTTGTGTGCCACGATGGTCTTTGTCTAACCAACAATATCGATCCAATCACATTGGAAACCTTTCTATCCAGAGGAATCCACCATGTGGGAAACTCTCTGTCAAACTTATTCCATGTCACTACTCTCGGGTCTCCTCAATGTCCTTTGTATGATGGATGTTGTATGATCAACTCATAAGCTTCTGATCAGATTTCTCTTTTGAAACTTTGATAGGCCTGGTCCAATGGTCGGTGTTCGATCACATTAGATTCATCTCTATCAGGATGATTCCATCGGCTTGAATCCATTTCCTTTTCCCTTCTCTACAAAATTTATCACTCCCTTGGATATTCTGCTATATTAGGCTCTAATCATTGGACTTCCATCCATCAAAATTCCTCACAGGATATTTGAATTACATTTCTCAATGGTCTACCTCCAATGAGGCATTCCTAACACATCGAATCCAATATGAAATCAAACTTCTGCTCAATCGATATCCTTTTCATTCATGTATGGCAGCTTCTCCTAATGGTTAAAATCTGATAACATATTTTTGAACCATCATATCCCAATCCATCATAATCGTCACTCGATGGGGATCTCTTACATTCACCTTCAGTAGCATTCTCTGATGCTCCACCTCCAATGAGGTCTTTTAGAACCATTGGTTCCTAATTCATCAAGAATTCTCATTCCGAGTGGATCTTCTTTATCAGATGCTCCCCATTGGACTTTTCATATTGGAATCGGGTTTTTGGACTTTACCTTTTACTGCTCTCTTTTAAACTCTGATCAACCCATTCTGATTGCCCATGTCCAATTGCCTCGAACTCATCTCAAATGGGTTTCCACCATTTGCTTGGTCTCATCGCATCTGATGATCTTCATCAAACTGTTGCATTAGTTATGCAAATAATTTTCTCTAATTTTTCGATCCTGATACAACTATTGAGCTCATCATGTTGGATGACCCTCATCGAACTCTCCTCTTATCGAACTCATGATTTATCAATATTTTTCATATCAAACTCACCGGTTAATAATGGAAAGCATATCATCTGATCAGATTCTTTCGATGACCCTATTCTGGTCCTACCACCCATGCATTTATCCGACGTGGTTGGTCCATGTCACACTTCTCTCCATGTGGATATTCCATGTCACATGTTTGTCCATGTGGATGTCCACATGACAATTGTGGGCACACTCCAATCCTTCAAAATTTCTAAATTTCCTCTGATGGAAAATTTCCCATCCTTTGACGAATTGATAATTCTCGTTAATGATCCCGACTGTCCGACCATGAAACTGGTTCGATTTCTTCAACCCATGTAGTATTAATATTGTGTACCTAGGCTCCATTAAAATACCATATATTAACTAAACCCATATCTCCTTTACTTTTGGATATGCTTCCTTTCGCAATGTTCACAGGTCAACTGATGATGCAGTACGAGAAACTTTTCTGCTATGAAATCTTCTGAAATAAACTAGTCATATTCGTAATTAGGGGGTGGATGCCACACCAACATGGAAACGAGTAGCATAACCCAACTATAATGAAACTTAGTCCCTTTATTTTGCACATGAGGTAGTCCTGGAAGAATTGCTACTTGAGATACTGGACCCAGGTCATTTGGTGGAATGTCGTGCACTTATTTGCTACAAGTACAACCCTTCCTGGGCACTCATCTTTACGACACTTTCACATTAGATTTCATGAGAGAATCTGTGTCAAAAATATGAATCAATGTTTTGAGATGGAAGATATTATTGATCCTCTTGATCCTTGATGCATATGAAACTTTCTGTACACCTCATCTATCGAGACATTGGAGATTACCTCCATTGGCTCCTTTCCCTTATGCAAAATCCCATAGATCTTGTGGATGACCTTGTATAATATTTCATATTTTTGGTCTAGCCATAGGTATCCTCCATGGAGGAAGTCGAGGAGGAACCAAGTGCAGGAAGACATTGATGTTTGAACTCTGCCCAAAGTGAGGTACATCAAGCAATGACATGATACTCAACTTGTGAATCTGACGCACCCATGCTTGTGGAATGATATGTTCTTCTCCATTCTTAGGTAGCTCCACCTACGTATATCTATCCACTGCGAGCTCAAGAAACTGTGATTCATCCAAAATATTGAAATTTGAATACTTGAGGAAAGGGACCTTACCCAGCAATGGCCCCTTGACCTTGACCTCCAGCGAAATGGGAACCTCCAACATCTTATTTTCTTTGGTCGCTCTTACTTTGGTGTGGTGTTTCTAGGTAAATGGTGTAGTAGCCATATTTGTTGAAGATCTAGTGCACACCGAACTCAACTCTAGATCTGATGAAAAGATCTAACTCTCACTGCTTCTCTTCGCTCTTTTAAACAACTGGCGGTTCCTTTCTAGTTTCTTGAACTTCTTATAGAGGAGAGTGTGACCATTCCTTACCTATTTTCATTACTACCTCCTTGCACCTTGCTTTGAATGCTAAAGGCCATGTCCATCTATGGGTAGGGTGTCTAGATTTTTGTGCACCACCGCCATCACTTCATGTGCGCTATTCAATTATTGGTGACATCAGAGCTATCCTTTCCTCTTGGTTTTTACCTCTTTAGGCACTTTTTTGTTCTATATTGGTTCTTTATTGCTTCTTTATTTTCATGATTTTTCTACATTTGGCATAATAATTTGTAACTAAAAAAAATTCTAACTGACAAGAGTTGCATGTTAGGGAAAATGATGACCTAGGATTCTGCTCTGTATGTGCTTGAGAATATTTATTTGCTACTTTAATGCTACATCTATGCTACTTTATTACCATTATGAATGGCATTGTCTCTTACATTCTAACCTATCCTAACTGCTTTTATGATTGACACTGACTTACAAGATTTCTTGTCCTTGCAGGCCATGATATAGCTTGATGTGACTTCCATTGATGAGCCTCTTGATTGGATGGACTATCAGAGTGGCAAGATTTGTTGCACTTACTTTTGTAATGAAAAATATACGAAATCGACTTGGAACCATCTCATCCTGAGCTTACCTAGGTTCCTCAAGAATTTATTGTCATACTTAAGAACAAGTGCACCTGGTTCTAGAATCTTTCTCTTAATGTTTTGATCATGCCATGCTTTTTCCCACTTCTTTTCAACCACTTGGTTGAAATTTGTAATGAATTAGTCTGCTTCTATCTCCATCAACTCATCCAACCTAAGCTAGAATGACTCTTCATTTGTCATTTTTGTGTCCATGGCTTGCGCAAGCTAGGAATGATAAACTCTAGTGGCATCATTGCTTCTTTTCCATAAACTAGCCTGAATGGTGTGTGCTTAGAGATTCCTTTGCATGTGATTCTATACGCCCAAAGTACCGCTGAAATGCGTTGATCCCAATCATCAGGTTGTATCTTGTAGACCTTCGATAGCGCTTGGTCCAATATCTTGTTGAATGCCTCCACTATTCCATTCAGCTAAGGATGCTAACGCGTAATCCATTCACCTAAGGATGATACATCATGAATTGTTCAATTAGCGTACATATGGTGGAATTTAGGAAATGAATTCCCTGATCGCACATTAACACTTTTGGGAATCCAAACTTGGTGATGATATGCTCGAATATGAACCACGCAATGATCTCTGATGTACAATATTTTACTAGTGCAGCCTCCAACCATCTTGTCAAGTATTATGTTCTGATAATGATATACCACATGCCAGTACTTTCCGTAGGTGGGTTTATAGGACCCAAAAAATCAATATCCCATTTCTCAAAGGGATCGAGTGTAGTCACTAGGAAGTGGGGCATCTCATCCCTGCGTGATAGCTTCTCAACCCGCTAATAGACATCACATTGTTTGCAATATATCTTGCCATCTTGAAATAAAAAAGGCGCCACAATCTTGCATGCAACACTTTATGCGCAGTAGCCTTCCTTGCATTATGTCCACCTACAATGCCTTTGTGCACCTCCTATCAGATAGATAATCGTTCATGCTCTATTACACACCTGCAAAGGATTTCATCAAATCCCAATTTGTAAATTTGTCCTGCGATCAGCTGGAAATCAACACTTCTTGTCACCATCTTCTTGCACTGTGCAAATTTGTAATATTCTAGTGCACATCATGTTGCCAAAAATGTTACTATTTCATTAAATTGGTCGATCACTGCCTCAATATAGAACAGTTGCGCACCGGGGATATCATCATCCAGACTCCCTCTGGTTTCACCTTATTCAATCCTAGACAGATGGTCTGGCCCAATATTGAACTTTTAAGGCTTGACCATGACTTCAAATTCAAACTCTTGAAATAGGAGAAACCATCTGTAGATGTGCATGAGATGTGCCCCCCCAACACTGGCTTGTTTACCAAATACTTCAATGCATAATGATTTGTGAAAAACTTGGAAAGACTTCCTGACAGGTAGTGTCGGAACTTTTGCAGCACATACACCATTTCCAATCCTTCCCACACATTCGTAGTATAATTCTTATAAGAAAGGGACAACTTCCTACTTGCAAAGTACATGGGGTGTTCAATGTTCCCTTCTCCTTTCTAGGCTAGCACCACATGGGGTGTTCAATGTTCCCTTCTCCTTTCTAGGCTAGCACCACTCCTAGTGTGACTGGAAATGCATCCACATGAACATGAAACATGTGCACCCAATATGGAAAGATTAAAGTAGGTGTTGTAACCAAATTATCCTTCAAAAATTCCAATTCTTGCTAGCACTCCTACGTCTAGATGTATTTAATATCCTTCTTTAGCAATTTTTCCAATGGTGTTGTGATACTAGCTGCATAGTTCCTGATGAAATTTCTGTAATAACCAGTATGTTCCAATGTCATACGCAATCCTTTTGCATGTGTTGGGGCTAAAATATTGATTATGACTACAATATTAGCTAGGTCAACTAATATACATTCCTTGCACACGACGTGGCCCAAGAAGATTCTGAATGGAGTGCAAAAAAGCATTTCTTTATATTCAATGATATTTGCATTTTCCTACATCTATCCAACATTAGTCTCAATACCTGCAAATGATCCTTCAACAAACTGAATACTATCCATTCATCTAGGTATACCTCAAGGAAATTATGCATAAATTCCTTAAACACAACCACCACTATTCTTGAGAATATTGTCGGTGCATTTTTCAGCACAAAGGGCATCGCGTTGTAAGCAAAGGAGCCCCATTATGTCATGAACGTGGACTTCTTTCGATCCTCCTCTGTTATACATACTTGATGGTATCCAAAGAATCCATCGATAAAATAATATGCCACCCTTCCCCTCGCATTCTCTATTACTCCATCCATAAATGGTGTGGGGAAGGGATCATGTACGCACGCTGCATTTAGGCTTCTCCAATCTATGCAGATCCAAATTTCCCGTATTTTTATCTTGGAACACAATCAAGTTGATCCATTCAGACTCTTCAATTGTAAAAATGNCACAAAGGGCATCGCGTTGTAAGCAAAGGAGCCCCATTATGTCATGAACGTGGACTTCTTTCGATCCTCCTCTGTTATACATACTTGATGGTATCCAAAGAATCCATCGATAAAATAATATGCCTCCCTTCCCCTCGCATTCTCTATTACTCCATCCATAAATGGTGTGGGGAAGGGGTCATGTACGCATGCTACATTTAGGCTTCTCCAATCTATGCAAATCCAAATTTCCCGTGTCTTTTTATCTTGGAACGAAATCAGGTTGATCCATTCAGACTCTTCAATTGTAAAAATGATTCCTACATCCAACATGAAATCTATATCCTTGCGCACCTTCTCTTTATATTTTTGGTTTAATCTGTATGGCCTCTTCTTGACTAGTATGGCCCCCTTCCTTGAGCGCAATTCATATTTTCCCCACGGAAACTACTATCCCCTTCATTTCAAAAAAAAAAAAATATGGGAAAAAATATTCATATTCTTTTAATAGGTCTACTATCTCAGTGACTTCCTCCTGGTCCTAGTAGTCTCCTATAATTTCCATCTTGTGTAAATCCTCCATTCCAATATTATATTTATTTGTTTTTAGGGGTTCTCCAAACTCAGGCGTAGTACTCATAAACGACTCATCCTACACCGTGCGCTTGCTAGCAGTCTCTTTCGTCTGTATATTGCTTGGATCTTCTTCTCCATCTAGCTTTGTACAAACTACTTTCAAGCAATATACCAGTATTCAACCGTGTCAAACCCCTATGATATGTGCAAAATGGCTTCTGCGTCACTTCGTGGTTTGGTCTTTCCCCAAATATGAAATGCTTCATCAGATGGAGAATTTTGTCCAGGTTAGGATCTAAATCTAGGTGCACTAGTAGAACAGCACCTAACCTGGACAAAATTATAAAGTAGAAAAAAATGGCAAGGATTACTCAACAAATTTTATATATCGTATCCAATTCTCCAATCAATTTCTATAAATTGATGGAATTGACTACTTTTAACTTTTTGCATATTTTCCAAACTTACTTAATTTTCCAAAAGTTTCTCGTGTACATTCCGTCATTACATTAGACTTTCCCTATTGTGATGATTCTACACTGCATCCGCTCTTCCCCATCAGAATTGTATTACATTGCCAAAAGTTGTGTGCCCCAACGGTCTTTTTCTAACCGAAAACATCGTTCCAATCGCATTGGAAACCTTTCTACCGAGAGGAATCCATCATGTTGGAAACTCTCTGTCAAACTCATTCCATGTTGCTACTCTCTGGTCTCCTCGGTGGCCGGTGGCCTTTGTATGATCAGCTCCGAATCTTCTGATCGGATTTCTCTTTTGAAACTTTGATAGGCCTAGTCCAATGGTTAGTTTTCGATCGCAATGGATTCCTCTCTATCAGGATGATTCCATCAGCTCGAATCCATTGCCTTTTCCCTGCTCTATCAAATTTATCACTCCATTGGATACTCTGATCTGTAAGGCTCTAATGATCGGACTTCCATCCATCAAAATTCCTGACATGATCTTTCAATTACATTTCTCAATGATCTACCTACGATGACGCATTCCTGACACATCGAATCCAATATGAAATCAAACTTCTGCTCCATCGATATCCTTTTCATTCATGTTTGGTAGCTTCTCCTAATGGTTAAACTCTGATAACATCTTTCCAAACCATCATATCCCGATCCATCATAATCCTCACTCCATGGGGATTTCTTACATTCACCTTCAGTAGCATTCTCTGATGCTCCACCTCCAATGAGGTCTTTTCAAACCATTGGTTCCTAATTCATCAAGAATTATCATTCCAAGTGGATCTCCTTTATCATATGCTCCCCATGGGACTTTTCATATTGGACTCAGGTTTTGGACTTTACGTTTTTTGTTGCACTCTTTGAAACTCCGATCAATACATTCTGATCGCCCATGTCCAATCGCCTCGGGCCCTTATCAAATGGGTTTCCACCATCGGCTTGGTCTCATTGCATCAGATGATCTTGATCGAACTGATGCATTAGTTGTGCAAATGATTTTCTATGATGATCTGATCTTGATACAACTATTGAGCTCATCATGTTGGATGAACCTCATGGAACTCTCCTCTTATCGAACTCATGAGTTATCAATATTTTTCATATCGGAGTCAGAGGTTAATAATGGAAAGTATATCATCTGATAAGTTTCTTTAGATGACCCTGTTCTGGTCCTACCACCCATGCATTTATCCGACGTGGTTGGTCCACATCACACTTCCCTCCATGTGGATCTTCCATGTCATACTTTTTTCCTCATGGATGTCCATGTGACAATTGTGGGACCCAAACCTTCAAAATTTCTAAGTTTCCTCTAATGAAAAATTTCCCATCCTTTGCTGGATTGATAATTCTTGTCAATGATCCCGACTATTCGACCACGAAACTGGTTCGATTTATTCAACCCATGTAGTATTAATGTTGTGTACCTAGGATCCATTAAAACACCATCTATTAACTAAACCCATATCTCCTTTACTTTTGGATATGCTTTCTTTGGCGACGTTTGGTTTTTGGTGACAAAGGCCATTTTGACTGTCACTAAATTATGAGGTTATGGTGATAGTTATTAAAGATATGTCATAGTTGTTCTTTCTAATTGGCGACTATCACTGACCATCACTAATAATGATTATTGGTGATGAACCTTGTGCATCTCCATATCTCCTTTACTTTTAGATACGTTGCCTTTGGTGACGTTCAATTTTTGGTGATGGAGACCTTTTTGACCGTCACCAATGAGATTATGGTGATGTTTTCTACCCGTCATCGTAGACCCTTTTTCTTGTAATGGTGATAGATTCCTCCTTAGAGAAAAAATCAAAACTACTACAATAATAGTACTTGGTCCTCTCAAAATATTTACAACATTTCTTTAACAAAATATAGATTCCCTGTTGTGGTTATTGCCTCCTTGTCTTCTATCTACTTGGGCTCCATTTGACTAGTCTATTTTTCATCCTAAATATTTTGGGCTTAATGATTAATTATTCAGACTAGCACATAAAAATTAGAGAAATGGTGGTAGATATTAATATTACAAAGATTAATGTTAATGTCATGTTATGAACATTTTTTTTATTATGTCATGTAGCATGTTGTTTTATTTATTTCGATTTTGATTTAAAATTAATTTGTAGGCTTTTTCTCAATATAATTTACATTTATGGTTTTTAGTAACTTAATTAATTATATGTTTGAGTATTTTATAAATCTTTTAAATAAAATTTTAGTGTATATTTAATCCAGTTTATAATTTTATATTTTGTATTATTTTTTACAAAAATCAAAATTATTATCCATTTAATGATCATAATATTTTTTATAATAATTTTTGGTGTAAGCTAAAGGTTGTAAATCTGGATGAAATTGTTGAAGTTGAAAATATACTTTGTTGAAATCCATTGTTGAAATATTTTGTTGAATCTCAATGCTTGGGTTGCTCCTAACTATGGCATTGTGGATTACATGGCACAATCGCATGTGGCCATGTCTACTTTGGAAGTTCTCTAGAATGGTCCTGCAGAGCGCAAAGTATTAAAAATAGTTTTAGGTGGAATTGATCCTTGTGAATCTCACTTGATGAAATCCAATTTGGATCAAATGAAGCTGTGAATGCCCTTGTCATTAGTGTTTCAGATTCCAATCACCGTCAAAAACTTGGTTATTCATCGGTGTATTATCATTGAAGACACCTCCACCTGCATCATGTACATGCATGTTTGGAAGAAGCTTGGATCCCCCCAACTTGTGATGTACCTTATCATGTTGCAATCTTATGATGGTCACACTACCCAACCTTAGGGTATTCTCCATAATGTCCATGTAGAGTTCGCTGGAAAAATTATCTTAATCGATATCGAGGTTGTTAATGCCCAGTTGCATTACAACCTTCTCCTTCAGCACAGCTAGATGTACTTTATGAAAGAAGTTACCTCATCATTTTTCAAGCTTATGATGTTGCCCCACGAAGGGAAGATTGTAGAAATAGACCAATTGATCTATTATGACCAAAAGGGGTTGGCTTGTCTGGAGAATGTCTTACCCATGATCTACAACAGTCTCAACAACTCATCTATCCCATCTTTAACAAGTGTTGGACCTGACATCTTTCATGATGTCCCCATGATAGGGACCTTTCAATATCTACCTCCTCCACCTCCAAAGGTAGAGATATCAGAGTTGTGCACTGTTAGCTCTGGTAAATCACCCCCCAAATGCCAAAAAAAAACTGCTCCCTCTCCTAGTCAGTTAACTGGGAACCAATGGGGAGCCACACCAATTCATCAAATCTCATTCTTATTTCCACCTTCTAGAATCATTAGCATGCCTATGATGGAGAAAATCAACCTCCTGTGTTTGATGTTAGGTCTCCATGTTTGGTCTCTTGGTGGTCTCTTACCCCTCCAAATCCACCCCCTACACCACGTGTTGTCTTGACATCTATACAACCAATTAGTATTGCCAATAAATCATCCTCTTGGAGTCCCTAAGGCAACTCCACCTACCACCCAACCTCCTCCCAAGAAGAAGGATGGGGGAGAATATAAGAATGCAATGATGCTGAAAAATCTAAAACAAGCTATGAATCCCCCTCCTATTGCTACAACTCGAGTGACTCTACCTTGCCTGATATGCATTTCCGATCACACTACCTAGAATTTTCCATAGTTTTCCATCATAAGAAATCACCTTCAAATGTTATATGATGAGACCAACAAAAACATCTCAGTCGTCCATCTCCATGAAACACCCAAACTACACAACAAGTCACTGCACACCAATCATCCTTGTGCATTATGTGGCCTTCATGGTCATTATTCATACCATTTCACCGATCTATCTGAGTATCAATCTGTGCTAGTTGAATTGTGCCGACTTTATTTAGAGTCCCAAGTCACCACTAAAGAATAAGTCCACCCCACAGTGTCTTCTTCAAGAAGGATGAACACAATTTGTTTCATATCGACCTCTAAGCATATTTACGCATCATCCCATGATGCTAAAGTCATATCGATAGATGCAAGTCCCTCTAATCTATCTAGTCGATCCTTTCGAACCGATGAATAAATCCTCAAAGCCCTCATAGAACCAGACTTCCCTTGGGATGATATGCAAAATCGTGCATATTTTATTCCCGAGGAACCTGTCCTTCTGTCGTCATCTTCGGACCAATTCTCCATTGAGTTGAAAGACTTTATCCCTCGTGAAAATATTGATTGGTTCAAAAACCCAATCCCGACCCTGATGCTTTCGAAGAAGGTAACATAGAAAAAATCTATCCCACCATCCAAGCAGACATTTTGGTTAATCCAAGTGTTATAGAGAATATCATTTTAGGTGCCTACTGGATCCTTTACTTCTGAAGAAGTTGCTGCCTTCAAAGCACTTTTTCAAGAGTTTCATGATGTATTGATTTTTTATTATACTGAGATGCTCGATCTCGATTCCGCCATTATTGANAAAAGTAGAGACCCATACACCTGTCGAAAGCACCGGCTATACAATACAAGATTGAAAAGTTGTGCAAATCCAATTTCATTTATTCAATTGTGTACACTACATCGGTATCAAACCATGTCCCTATCAACAAAAATCAAGGAAACATTCATGTTTTCACTAACTTCCGTGATTGGAATTTGGCATGTCCAAAAGACAACTACCCCATCCCTTTCATTGACTATATTATCAATGCTTGCACTAGACATGAGATTCTTTCCTTCATGGACAAATTCTTGGGCTACAACTAGATTCATATTTGTAAATAATATCAGTATAAAACTTCCTTCACCAGCGCATGGGACACTTTTTCCTACCGAGTCATGCCATTCGGGATAAAAAAATGTTGGAGCCACGTTTCAACGCACCATGTCTTATTTTTTGCATGACTTGGTTCACATCATCGTCACATACTTGTATGAACTCATGGGGTAGTCTAAGAAATGCTCATAGCATCTTAAGGACCTTCAACAAGTGTTCCTTCAACGTTGCAAATATAATATCTGCTTGAACCCTCTCAAGTGCGTCTTTTGCATACTAGCGAGTCGATTAGTGGGATTCATTGTTTCACAAAAGGGATCATTGTTGATCCATTAAAGGTTCAAATCATTATTAACCTTCATCCTCTATGGAATTAGCACCAATGACAAAGACTTCAAGGTAAGGCCAACTTCTTACAACGTTTCGTACTAGACAATGCGATGATGGTCCATTGATTCTTGTGTTTGCTCCAATTGAATGTTCCTTTTGTTTGGGATGGGAAGGCACAAGCCACCTTCAATGCACTGAAATGGGATCTGACTTTCGCTCCCTTGATTTCCCCCTAGACTTCATGAAGGATCTTATCCTTTATATTTCAGCATTCTATTATGAAGTAGCTAGAGTATTAGTCCAAGAAGACTCTGCTCGTCAAGAGAACATTATTTATTATGTAAGTCAGAGCCTATCTAGTCCACCTCTCTCCTATCCTCATGAGGAGAAGTTTGATTTAGCTATTGTATTTTCAGTTTAGAATATACATCATTACATTCTTTTGATTCAAACCAGATTCATCACAAATTCAAATCCTATGGTGTATCCATTCAACCATTGCCTTATTCAAGGTTGCATTGCTAAATGGATTGTGATCCTTCAGGAATTTGATCTCGATTTTCTTCTACAAAGTTGGTGAAATCCTTGGTTTTTGTTGAGCTTATGT
>NWUY0300011005.1:50843-63787 GCA_004151065.3 Larix sibirica | reverse complement strand
TTGCTCCAATTGAATGTTCCTTTTGTTTGGGATGGGAAGGCACAAGCCACCTTCAATGCACTGAAATGGGATCTGACTTTCGCTCCCTTGATTTCCCCCTAGACTTCATGAAGGATCTTATCCTTTATATTTCAGCATTCTATTATGAAGTAGCTAGAGTATTAGTCCAAGAAGACTCTGCTCGTCAAGAGAACATTATTTATTATGTAAGTCAGAGCCTATCTAGTCCACCTCTCTCCTATCCTCATGAGGAGAAGTTTGATTTAGCTATTGTATTTTCAGTTTAGAATATACATCATTACATTCTTTTGATTCAAACCAGATTCATCACAAATTCAAATCCTATGGTGTATCCATTCAACCATTGCCTTATTCAAGGTTGCATTGCTAAATGGATTGTGATCCTTCAGGAATTTGATCTCGATTTTCTTAATCCCAAAAGGACCAAGGTGTTGGATTTGGTGCATCTTATCACGTATTTGCCAACTTCGTTTGTTTTATCCCCTATCACTGATCACTTGTCGAATGAACATTTGCTCACCATATGTTTTGAGAATCCTTGGTGCGGGAATATCCACGTGTATTTTTGCACCCAAAAGCTTAGTCCTCACCTTAACCAAGATGATCATCATTGTATCAGTCATCAAGATCCTTGATACCTCCTTATTGATGATGTACTCTATCAATGAGGTGTTGAAACCATCCTACGATGAGGCCGAATAGGTCCTAGATGACTGCCATAGCGACACTTATGGAGACCATATTTATGGTATGGCTACCACTCAAAATCTTATCCGCGTCGGTTATTTTTGGCCAACCATTTCTTTGATTGCATTGCATCCATTAAACGCTGTCATAATTTCCAATTTTTTGCCCCAAAGTAGAGAACCCCTCCTACATTGATTCATCCGTTTTTCACTGTAGGTCCCTTCTGTAAGTGGGGCATCGACTACATGGAGTGAAATATTGTATCGGCCTGTGGTGATAAATACATAATCATGGCTGTCGGCTATTTCACTAAATGGGATGAGGCCATCCCAACCTTTAATTTCACTGGGTCCATTGTGGTGTGTTTCTTTTCTAACCATGTCATCGCTCGATTTGGAATCCCCCTCCAATTGGTGTCTGATCATTGTTCTCACTTCAAGGAGACCATCTGGAAAGAGATTTCATGCCTGTTGAAATTTGACCACCAATTCTCCTCTTGCTTCTACCATTATGGAAATGACCAAGTTTAGGCTGTCAACAAGATTCTTAAGGCCATGCTCCAATGGATGGTGGACAAGCACAACTACAAATTGAACCATATGTTATTTTTTTCCCTATGGGAATATTGTATGTCAACCAAAACCATGACAGGGATCACCCCATTCCATCTTAAGCATGTAGTGAAATCAGTTCTCTCGATTGAGTGTCAAATCCTATCTATGCACATCGTCATCGAACTTCTACAAGAGACCACTATTCTGGAGCAACGCATGATCACCATCAAACAATAATATGAGGATTGTTGTGTGGCACTTCATATGATTGAATATCCCAATCATTGGTCGAAATCCCACTACGACACCCATTTCTTCCCTCACACTTTTAAAGGAGGATACCATGTCCTTGTCTACGACCAATCCCATGATAAGATAGGAAAGGGAAATTTCGAGTCCATGTGGTAGGGACCTTATATCGTCAAATATTTCCTCAGTAAGGGGTCATATTTATTTTCCTATTCGGAAGTTCAACTCTTGAATAAACCCCATAAAGGGTTGTATCTCAAGATATTTTATGCTTAATATTGTCTAGTGTATTGTAGTCTTTCCTTTTTGAAAAAAACCTCTTAGTTTGTTTCCTTGATCTTCTTATATGGATCATCATCCTACCATATACATTGGTTATGTTGACAGCGCAAGTAGCTACTTCCCAAATATTTCCTCAAATGCGTGGGTACTTTACTCCTCGTCACACAACTTGATTCACATCAGTGTTGTCTTAGTTGGTGCAGTCACCAATAACCAAATGGAATACGATGTTGTGATTGTCCCATTAGCCGATTCCCTGAACATGAGAATTTTTCACCTTCATGTTTATCTAGATTCCCAACTGCTTGTCACATAGTTGAATAACTATTATCGAGTATGCGATCCTTGCCACTTTAGAAAACACCGGTGAACTAAACAATTGACTAGATAGATTGAATCCATTACATTCATCCATGTCCCTATGAGTTTCAATAGTGTAGCAAACTAAATGGCTAATGACATTCTAGAGTGGCACATCAATCATAAATAAAAAGGAAATTAGGCATTCACATGCATTTCATATCATTTTGCATCCATCCATATATATATATATAACCTTCACATGCATAACACCAAATAATAATAAGAGGCTCATAAAAATATAAAAAGTCTGCATCCACGTGCATATGTATATAAAATCATACGTCCAAAATGTAATTGTGTTTACATAAAGGAGCCCCAATAGCTCCATAAAAATAAGTTAAACGGTCAAAAATCCCTATCCTTATAGCATGGTGGGAAGCTCTACACACTACTAACTAGTCATAAGAATAATCTGAGGCATCATCCCCAATATCCTCATCATTGCTATCATATCCTATACGAGGAATATCTTCCCGCATCAAGGTTCAGATGCTCTCAGTATCCACTGCAATTTGATGCATCATTAGATGCCACTTAGTCGGAGCCGAATAGTAGATTGCAATCAATTCATCGTCAAGGTTATACCACCTGTCATCAAATATCCCCTCCAGTATTCAGTCGATGTCACCATGTATTTTGTCAAGGAATACCTCGGTACTCCTCGACTATCACTACACTCAGGGGGCAAGGTCGACTCCCTCAACCCTACCCCATATCCTTTGGTAGTTCGTCGGGGGCATTGGCTCCACATCTGCACACATGTATGACAAGTCATCAGTACCATCCATATTAAAATTCTAGTTATCATCTATGCTAGTGCTATAAACACAACTATAATCATAATGCACACATACCATCAAATCCCAAGGCTTGAATAGTGGGCTAGGTAACTTTGGGTCTCGTCAGCAGTCCATCCCTGCATACAGGTAGTCCTCGACTACTACTAAAATTTGTTTCCACTACGTGAAGAATACTCGGTTGAACATCCTATCAATCACGCCTATGCCCTTCCTGATCATCATCTCACCCCATCTTCTCATCTCGGGATCCATTTTCCCATTGTCTCTCACTACAAAGTGGGTTCGTAGTGTAGGAACCTTCAAAGAAGAAGAAGGCGCAGATGAATGAAGCCAAGCCAAAATCCTCTCCATTTCAACTGTATTGGTTTAGTTGTCGTTGAACCAATGTAAGGAGCATATAGGCCCACCCGAAGTAGGTCCCAACAAGTACTTGCTCCACCACAAGCATCTTCCCTCCTGAGATATTGCGTGCTCCATTCGATCCCAGGACGTTCACTACCCCTCTTGTAATAGCTCGTGTTTCCAGGATGGAAATGTCAACCAAGACTATAGGTGACCCATGGACCTTCGCACTCACCACATAGTGGCAATCTAGTATATCTGTCATTTACATGTCACATGGAAGCACATGCTAAGTATCACCAATCACTCCTAGCTGAGGGAGGTTGGTCATGAAATAAACGTCCTAAAGGGTGAGCTCTGCCCACTCGCCTTTAATAATGAAGACCCCCACATCCTAATCCAAAAACTCAATAATCTTGTTCAGCAGTAATGGTGCACTCTACATCTACACTCTACACCAATGGGTTCTCAAGAAATTTGAGTAACCCATGATGGGTGAGAATTTCCCTCGTAGCTTGGTTTTCGTGAATGTCTTATGGGATTTTTTTGAAATCCCTTTCCCTCCACTTGACCCTCGACATCTTGCATTTCAAACCATCAATCGATATCATTCAAAGATGAAAAACATCCATTTTTTCCTTAGAAAGTACCTTTTTGAGTGACCCAAGTTGCACTTGTTTAGCATAAAAGAGCAATTCATGTTGCAAATTTTATCTAGACAGGTGCGACCTAGATCGCACCGGTCTCCCAGACAGGTGTGACCTAGGTTTCATCCGTCCAGTAAAAATGAGTGACTTAAATCACTCATAACCCCACGAAATGTGCGACATCACGATAAAACAGTTGACGAGTTCATTTCGGTCCCTTGGAATCCCAAATGCAGAAAATAAATGGATAGAAATGACAAGAAGGTCAAGACCACTAACCTAAAGCTTGTAGAATCTGAAACCAACAGTCTAGTAAGGAGAAATCAGTGCTTGAAAAATTGGGCTCTCCACACAAATCCAACAATGAACAGTGAAAATGACACTTGGATTGGTGGGTCCAAAGGCCTATTTAAGTCCTTTTGGGCCCCAATTTTCTTCTGAGCATTACGACCTGACACAACATCTGTTTGACACACAGTTCGCACTGTTGTAATTGGGTTTATGCGCTCTTTTGTATTATGAGAACCATTTTTTCCATGATCGGAAAGTCTTTTATGGGCCATTTTTTTTCCCACCTCAATTTGTGTTCCCTCATGTAAAGTTGACATTTTTGTACGTTATATGGTACTTTTATCCCTCAAGTTTTCACTAGACTACTATAGTACAAATATAGGGCATCTTAGTTGTTTCATTAGTTTGGTTTTAAATGCGGGTCAAGTAGGTCAAATAGGTTGGGTGTCTTGGATGAAATATCAAGCATTTTATTCCAATAAATAGGTGGCACTCCATAGTTTCAGAGGCATACACATTGAGAGCTAGATACTTTGATTAACAGTATGAAACAAAAGGCAAAGGACACAAATATGAATATATAGACAAGGCAAAGGACACAAATATGAATATATAGACTCACAATCTATTCATCTTATATATTCACTACGAAGACATCCAAGTTCAAAATAATATTTTTGATCCGAATACAATATTTGAATAAAGATTATAAATTATAGGCAATGAGCAGTAATCTTTACTGAAATTAGATTTAAATTTGTAATACAATTAGTGTAGTGCAAAAATTATCTCTGTATTCAAAAATTATCTCTGTATTCAAATAAGAGGAAATTAAAGAGAATTACAATAGGTTCACAATCAAACCAACAAAGTGATTGATCTCTGAGCATAGAATGTTGCAGGTAATCTAGCTTAATATAGAGTACAATTCTTAGCCTTCACCTCAACCCCCTATGCTATGACCACTCGAACCTCCTTTATTACATTTCAATGATATTATTTATAGAATTACAAGTTGTTAGGAATAAAGCTAAACCTAAAAATAAAATAAATCTTCAATCTTTCACAGAAAATATGGAGATAATCGAATAGTCTTTGAAAATTTGGATATGTTGATAAAGCTGGAATGTAATTCGACCAAATGATGATATTTGAGCCCAAAATATGCTTTTCCACCTGTCATAAATCTACTTTCATGCCTTGAAATAATGGCTCTAACCCTTTGCATGTTGATTCAATGCCTTAGAATATTCAACTTTTGCTTATTTGATGTTAAATTGCCTCTGAATGCTAAAAAAATTCCTATAAATCAATGGTCGGTGGCTCAACTGATAAGATTCTTTTCCTCAAAATGTTGGATTTGATTTGATAAGATGATAAGAGCATCTTAGAACTCTTGAAACTTGGGAAAGATAATCAATTCGTTACACTTCACCTTTGAATCATCATTTTTATTGCCACCTTCTTTTCCACCTATTGTCACAGGCTATCCTATGATTTCAACACTGTGAATAAGAGGAACAAAATTAGCACCATCAAATCTATGCCCAAGTGCACGATCAACAACGTTGAGACCATCAAATCAAGGAATTGAACAACTCATAAATCCTTGCCTTGGTTTGAATCCAGCTATGGAGAAAGAGGCAGCCATAGTGGAATACTCAAATCTCCCTGAAATCTAATACTGATTAGTTTCCTTATGTAGAAGAAAAGACTGATTTGTACCTGCAGTTTCATGCAGATCACCTGAAACTTCTGTACTTATACATGATTCCTCATTGTGCTTTTTCTTATGGACATCAAATAATGAAAACTTACCCTTTACAAAATCAATTATCGCCTCATTGTTCAACCTTTGACTTCGTATGTATATACAATTCATTTTGTATCTTCCAATGGCACCTTCAGGCCCTTAGCTAAGAGGGCTCAACATGTACACCTATGGTTTTTACATGGTTCTCCATTCACCTTGGTGCTTGGATGCTAGCTCTGGGGTGCACTCACTTTAACAGTTAGTTCTTACTGTTGACATTTGGCTCACGTCCTCTTTCCTCTATGGAAAATGACAAAACAAGTTTTATTTAATGATCTTTTGTCTAGGAGACCACATTTGACAAGTGTAAACTTCGTATCCCACGATAAGAAGAAAACTGAAATGTACTTATCTCTGGAATTCAGAACTAAATAGAGCATTGATATCAACAGGAAATAATGATAATAATGCAAGAGGGAAAATGATCAAACAACCACAAAGTAAACTCGTTGATAATATCTTCACCTATCTTCCTTCACAACAAGTTGTAAGCCATGTATTATTGATTTCCTTGTCACTGTTAAAAGTTGTAACTAATTTTCAAGTTCTCTTCCCTGAATTAATCAATAGGAAATATGCCCGATATGTCTGGAATAAAAATAGATCTGCTATCCAATTTTTTTCCCATTTCGCTAAACCTATATAGTTCTAATAGCCTTTCTTTCAAGCTCTAATCTATAAGCCTGGTCAAACTTAGGCATGGTCCGTTTTTTTCTGACATATTTGCTTTGCTTTAATTTTCTTTGATTCAATAAGTTGTTAGTAAAAGAATTCTATAAGGTTGCACAGTTCCATCATAGAGCATTTTTTTGTAGCATTTCCTTTTGCTAGGGTTTAGAATTCAATGACAAGCATAATCCAATATTTACCCAAAGTTGGCAGTTTCGGTAGCAAAACCTACTGTAGTTTTATGAGTGCGCTACCAAATTTTAAAAGTTTCAGTGATTGACGACTAAAGAGGTCAAGTTCCTGTCAAATCAAATACACTCCAAAAGCAATCCAAATCTATAATGATCATGCAGGTGAAGGGTGAGAGATGATAAACTATCACAGGATTGGTGAGTATGTTTTAATTCATATCAGATCACTGCCCAATGTGTCATTTTTACAACACCTCCTTATATATATATAATGATTACCCTATTTTTATATGATTCAGATGCATGCTTTTTCTATAACTTGAGTTGTGAGTTTTGTGTGGTATTTCCTCTCATTTTAAACACAATATTCTTGAGATCTTCGTTCCAACTGTTCATGGAGATAGAAAAGGTTACAGAGTGGGAATTCATCAATGGAGTATACACCGTCTTCAACCTACAAAAATATGAATTCTCATAAAGGAGGTTTCAAGACGTTATTTCATGAATGCTGCAAATTTTTTAGACAAGATATATTCCTATAGAAAATTTGTGTTGTTTTGAAGTTGAAAGAGTTATTGGAAAAGCATTGCAAGTTTAGATGTTAGATACAAGATAGCATTACAGGAAATCGAGACATTCGGTAGCGCCTTCATTGCAGAAAAATTCAAATTCACTATCGAATTTTCAGTGCATGACTATTTTACAGGTCAACTTCCGGTGCATTTTCTTAGCAAACAAAAATGAATTTCAAAAAACTAAAACATTGGTTTTATTCCAGAATGGGCCCAATTAGTGGAAACCCATACAATTTCCTGAAATAGTGATCAGTTTAAGAGCTATGGGTGGATATTTAAAATGGATCTTTGCATATTTCACCAATTTCGGTTTGCTAAAAAGAGCCCAGTCAACGAAGTTTCCACCTCATCAATTTGACCTAGAGATGAGATCCTAATTTTATGCTACATAAATAGGATTAGATCCCTTTGTTAAGGATCTCATTTTGAATTTTTATTTCGAATTAAGCTTTGTAGTTTTATGAAAGAAAGTATCAAACATGAATAGGGGATATTCTTCCTTCGGGGGATTTTCTTCCTTTGGGAATGCCACACTTCTTCTTATTTCAAATACAAAGATGATTTATCCAGTGCATTTATTTTCATACATGTTGCAGATCTAATTGCAATAAATACTTTATTGTGAATTTTCTATGAGTTGTTATTTGTATTCAAATACTATATTCTAATTCGAAATATTATTTTGAGTCTGAATGTCTTCCTTATGAATATGTAAGATGAACATATTGTAGGATTATGTATTCATATTTGTGTTTTTTTTCTTCTACTCCATGATGTTCATTCAGTGCCTAGCTTTAAAGTGTATGCCTGTGAAACTATGGAGTGTTTATCATTTAATTTAATACATGCTTGACATTCCTTCCCAAACATCCATCCCAAATGACCTACTTAATCTACACCAACCAATCAAACTCATGCAATAATGTCTTACGTACCCTAGCTTTACACTATTGCATTCGAGTGTAGACTTTAGGGATAACAGTAATTGTATACTCAATTTGATATCCATAAAAAAATTTATGCTTGGGTATCGTTTCCATGTGTACAATTCCAGGTCGCAATGAGATTCATTAATTTCAGCTGATGGCCAGTCCTTATAGGCATAAAATTTCAAACTGGAATATAGGTACTCTCCTCTGCGGAATACCATATGCATCAACCTCTTCATTCCCTTTTATGTTTATAGGATCCCCTCTATTTAGGTAATTGAGCTATCCCATCCACTCATGCATTCACCCTTACTCGACAATAGATCCTCCCTCGCATGGGTGTCTTTTTAGTACCCCTTTCCATTTGGCACCCATGGCATCAATTTCCCATAAGATTGGGATTCCATATAGTTTGTGATTTTTCACAAAGCCACATATTACTCTATTATTTTCACTCATTGGCCTACTCCATAGAACCCCAAACTTATGTTCATTAAGGAAATTTGATGTTTCATATTGCACACTCATGATCCCACCACTACACCCTACTGCAAGTGTCACATTATGTTGATGTCATTCATTACCCTGCAAGGATATTACCATCAGTGTCCTACCCCTCCATCAAAGTTTCATTTACCAGCATACAATCACTTGAATCATCTTATCATTTCATTGGATGCTTATCTCCTTGTTATTTCCTCTAATCTCGCTAAGGTGGCCATCCACCTCAACAACCATTACACAAAGGTTCTTTTAAACACCTCCTTTTTCCACATGTTCACACATTTAAGAAGCCACAATTGCGGATTACTTATCCATAACCTCTCTTTGGTTCTCACGCATCAAAGAAACCATTCAATAAATAGTGCTCCTCAACATTCTTGCAGATCATGTATAGTCTATGTTTTATAGCAGCACCCATGGTCGCCTTTGTTCAAAGTATTCTGCAGTGAGTCACCCTTGGAGTCATACTGGCATCATACTAGCTCTAATTCAAACATCAATACCCTCCTACTTCTCCATCAATGAGTGATTCTCTCACATTGCAATTATGTTCCCTAGTACCCTGGTTTTGTCCCTCCCCTAATTACATTAAGAGATCCACACATGCTTCCAAGCCAACCATGCCTTCATACTATCAACAAAGGAATTTTGAGTCCATTACTCAATTACCCTCATATCCCCAAACAATGTCTTAGTTTCATTCCCAGTTCCATTCATTTCTTAGTTGTATCCCTCGCTCTTTAGTCAACGAAACACCATGGGTTTTTTAGTTCCAAGTCTCCCTCTATCGACATCAACACATATATTCCAGAGGATAGACACATAGATACCTTGTACCTTATCAAAATAACCATTATTTATGAGTCCCTTGGAACGATTGAGAGGAGACCTCAATGCCCCTTGGTATTTCCCACATGCTCAACGTCAACTCAATCATCACACTGATGAGATTTGTATACGTTGATGGTTCTCTCATTATTTGGTCAAATACCTTGGATATCCCTGACTCTAGTCCTTTACTGAGTTTATGTGGAAACTGCTCATCCATATGTTTCCATAGATATTTCAGATATAGTTGCGACAATGTTTGTAATTTTCCTCCAGTTACATGCTTCCTATTGTATCCAATTCTCGATGTAGTTCTACAGACCTATTAAATTCAGACTCTCAGTTGTTTGAGTCACTTTGGATGTTGGACCCCTTCAAATCCATTAAAGCATTAGTTATTCTAATCAATCATTCCATGAGAATGCCTTTTTCCTATATTATTTCTTCCAATCATCCATTATTGGACCATGATTATGTTCCATATTTGAGTCCCTCCTAGACACTTATGATGCACACAACATTTATCCATGTATTGATCGTGTCCCCTCTAGTCCTAGATCCACCTTCTATTTTGATACATTGATACGAGCATGGGAATCCCCACCTTGTCCATATATTTGGGATTATATGCACCTCATCCATTTTGATTATTGTATTTGCAACTAAGGGCCCTTGTAGTCCCTTGGGAAGGTGACTTCCCTCTGATGAAGCCTCGCCACACATATCTCTTGGAAATAGAATCCTATGATGTATGTATTCCATGCAATGAGCTCATGTTCTCATACATCAGGGGGAGGATTTGTTAACACCCAAATTTTTCCACTGACCATGTCATCAAACTAGTCATCTGCATATGTCACCACGTTATCTCATTTCCACCTCATTTACACCTATTAGAACTTGGAAAACATTATTAAATCCAAAATTCAAATTCAAAAACCAAAAGGGACCATATTACATGCATGTCACTCATATTCCTAGGAAATGAGTGACCCAAATCACTCAAAACCCTTCGAAATAAGGGACCCAAGTCGTACAATTTCTCAAAAAAGAGGAAACCTGGGCACGGACTCTGACTTAGCACAAATAATGTAGAGGATTTGGGACAAAATAAATTGGCCTTATCTGTATCCCTAAAGCCATCCATTTTTCCTATAAATGAACCCTCAAGGTCCCCAATCATAGACAATTCTCCACTCATTCGGTCAAGCCATCATTCTTCCAAATTTATTCCCTAACTTGGAGCTAGCCTTTTCTTTCTCCTACTTCACATGTTGGAGATTTTTGTTGTGATGTGTGGCTAGAGGATTGTGAGACTGCTAGGAGATGAATGGACCCTCCCTCGAATAGCTGCAGGGGCCCCTTCCACTACTATTCTGAGGTGATTCTACTCCCTACATACACATTTAATAAAAAAAATGAATTCTTTATTCCTTTGATTATGATGTCATGTCTATGTCGTTTAATGAATAATGCAAAATTGTTAGTTATATTTTTTTCAATGCTTTTTAGTTTAATTTTTCCCACATGGTAGCTAGTTTTATATTTCTGTTTTGTTTATTTTTCATTTTCCCTTTCTAAACTTTGTTAAGGTGTTCACAATAGTTCTTATCAGGTTCCTTTTGGCATGGCCATGTTTCCAATCACACACATTTTGAGGGGTAGGAGGTATAAAACCTTGTTGTTGCTGAAATGGCCATTAATATTGTGGTCTAAAAGATGGTTGCTTATTAGGAATTTGGGTTCCCTGATTTATGAATAGTTTTTTCATATAACGATTAGGGTATGGCTAGGGTGTGGAAATAGGTGTATATCAAGTTTTTTTAGTATTGTAAAATTGAGGAGGATAAAAATTCCTAGAAAAATATTGACCATACCAAGGAGAAGGGTTGTAATTCATACCTGCAAACTATGATTGTGACGACTGAAACTTCCATTGATTGATGAAGCATATTTGTTTGATGTTTTGATACGCACCTTGGTAAACTGTAATTAATCCTAGCAACGATGGACAACTTCTTATGTCATTATTCTTGGTACAAATGTTGCATACTTTTATAGTGACAAGTGAGCATTCATTTCGAGCATGTTTCTTGGTACACTTTGGACAAAAGATTGCTAAATGTTTTTCTACATCTTCTTGTTTCTTCCTCAGCTGAAGACGATATCCAATTGCATAGATAATGAATTCAATATGTCTATCTGCATGTCCTATATCATATTTTCGATCTCTCTTTTAGTAACCCCTCGTGTAGTCTTCAACCATGTTGGTGGATTTGCTTGATTTCCCCTAGCCTTTCTTATCGAGGCCTTTGAATAATTCCTAAAAATGTATTTGATTTACTCATAGGAAAAATAATAAACATCCCATGCTGCAATCAAGTTAAATGGTTCTAACTATTCCTCCATTATGCCTATTAGAAGTACTAATTTCAATGATTATGGGCTCAAATCACATTGAGCAGAATGTTTGTAAGTAAACTGAAAGTGCTCTACATAGTCTTATAGTGATTCATCATCCTTTTGAGTCATACCAAAAATGTCATCTCTTGTACATTGAGCCTTATAATACTCATGATACTTTTTTACAAATCCTTCCTTCATATGATTTGACGTAAGTCACCTTACTGGAATACTTTCTTGCTTAACAATACACACGACACAAACCACAATGCTTACACGAACNAAGGATGGAGTATTGAAATATCCTAACAACAAGTGTCCCTACAAAACAATATAATGTATTCATTGTAATCAACTAAATTTGTGATTCATTTATCAAAACTGAGACTTCTCATACTGTGCACTACATATATCGTTACTCCTTTGCTACTCCCATGGCATTCTTGAATATCCTATAGTATCATTTTCACTAATGGACTTTGTTGAAAGTGTAAGCTTGACCCGCGGTTCAGTAGCCGACAAGTAGCCACCGCAGTCAGTCGCCCATCCATCTAGTCATATAGCTGCTCAACTCCATTGTCCAACAGCCAGGAAAACAATAAACACATGGTTGTAAATTTTTCTATAAATAGATCATTTCAAATCTACATAAGGCGGACTTGTATTGAATGTAAATTCTTTAGCTTAATAAAATTATGACCAACAACTCATCTATTTATGTCTAATTTCTTTTTCAACTTCTCTTTCAGTTTTTCTCTTGCATCCTTCTCCTACAAATTGGTATCAAAGCCTGGTT
>NWUY0300011004.1:48215-60582 GCA_004151065.3 Larix sibirica | reverse complement strand
AAATCTATGAGATTCTTTGCTCTCCTATACACCTCTTCATCCTTTAGAAAATGGTATGTATACAATAACTAATCTTGCATGATAAGCAATGCTGAGCTTCCTTCTGCTTACTATTATTTCTAACAAAAATATTCTCTCCAAAGTGATAAGCATCCAATTCTTTCACAGATTCCTTTGCTCCTTTGAATTTGTTGAATTTATAGGCCCCAACCACAAGTGGGATTGGTGGCCATGAGGCTTTCTTGTGTTCATTCAGGAAATGTCCAACACCATTAATGAATACTTGCCTTGCCATTTCCTTCAATATGATGTCATTTGTCACATATCTAGGCATCAATGAGGGGCTCTTTGATCCCCCATACATGTGTAGATATGTGCCTTCGGGAGTGAACTAGTAGTCTCCATATTCATTTATCACTGTGAGTGCTTCATTGGACATACAATTGGGTTCTACATCAAAAATCAATTTATATAAGGGCATAAGAAATTCTTCACAAATCTAATTATAGAAGCCTGCATGCATATGAGCCCACATAATCTTATAAGCCACATATATTGGAATCTCATTTGGGTTCCAATTGCAACCAAGTTTTGGGAAATTATATAATGACATATAAAATTCAGCTTTCTTTTGTTTCATTCCCTCCTGAGCATCTTTTATGCCCTACATCATATTTTTTGAAATAATATCCACCCAATTGAATACGGTGTTGTGCATCGTGACATGATACAATAGTGGAATCCAACTGAGCTTGTAAATTCTTACATTTGCTCTCCCATATATTCTGCATAAAAGCATATCAACAACCTTAAATGTGGTTTTAAGATTCTTGGTTTCATATTCCCCACTAGCCCTTTGTCACAATTGTTTTCCTAGGATTAACATCTTCTTTGCGCATTCTGAATGTTCAATCTTTAAACTCTTGACCCAATCATCTGTTAAGAAGACCTTTGGTGTTGGGATTTTGTACGCCTTGCCTATATGAGTAGGATGAAACGAAGCAAAACCATTCCCATTAGCAGTCGCAATAATCCTAGATTTCACATCTACATATGGAAAAATCCACCGAATCACTTCTGAACATGGAAATAGTTATGGACGTGTGGCAGCTTTATGAAAAGCAGACTTATTGATATTTTGGTATATCAAGCTTTCTTCTATTGTTGCATTAGGTATATTTTGATCTCTTATGAGGTTATAAAGCTCTCCCCGCTTAAAATCAGGAGCTATACCTATAGTAGATTTGGTATCCTCGAATTGGACCTCCAAGGTTGTCTCTGGAACCATTTCTTCATCGGAATCTAATAACACCAACCTGGAATTACGCTTGGAGCTCCGTTTAGACATATCTGAATCCTGCGACAAAAAAGCAGCATCATTGGGTTGCATGGGCAATAACACAACTAGGCATATTTATATCGAAAAGAATAGTTACATGAAGAACTCGATGAATAAACTGGGCATGCTATCTCCTAATAGACATTTTCACGCTTCCTTATCCAGATCATCAATAGCAACCAAATATAAACATACTAACAACAAGTACATAGTATTATTCTTAGCCAAAAATCGCTCTTGAAAACAAACTGTAAATTAGAATTTGAAGGCCCATCTGACATGCATGTATTTGGAAAAATCAATAAGTTAGATTTTGGCATCCCTTTGAGCAGATAATCACGTTAAGGACCAAGTAATAAGTATTAGGGTTGAGCAACACCTCCCTTTGTTTACAAATAACGGTTAAGCACCAAGATTCCACCATTTACACTAACTAGATTCATCAATCTTAGGTCCTCAACCATACTTCAAGCGCTCACATAGGCAAAGGACGGCTAACTAGGGTTTAATTGAAAATCAGTAGTCGAAACCGTGTTTGAGGAAAATCCTCCAGGCTAGGGTTTATATTCGTTTAAGCAAAAAAACTATGTTCAAGACGGGTAAAAGGATTTAGGTTTGCAGATCGCTCCCTTCTCATGAAAATACATTCGACCTAGTTGAAAATGACGATCTAAGAGTATTTATGGCCTTGAAAAGTGACTGTTAGTTAGGGTTTAAGCGGTCCTTCTCTAACCAACATCGAGTATGAGTGCACAAACTGAGTTGATATTATTTTGAAAACAACATGCTTAGGAAAGACTACAAACTAGGGTTTATACCGATATTCTTAAAGCAATACAGCTAACCTATTAGGGTTTGTGTGGCATGAAGACCTTCTAAATGGGAAAGACGGGTTATCATAACTACTCAACAAACTCCATGATAACCTTTGTAATACCAATCATTCCCTCCAAGTGTAAATATTTAGTAGACAAAGACAAAATAACCTACCTGTACCGGTGACAAGAACGTGGTTGAGCTGGTGATTGACCTGGCAGTGTTTTCTCGTCCAAGTGGCTTGAGGATGTAACGACATTCAAACAACAAATAACGGGCTCATAACGAGGTTCCTTTCTTTAAATATAAAAAATTTCAAACCCTAAACCCTTTAGGACTTGGTCAACAACTCCCGTAGCAATGGTCTCTTTACAAAACAATGGGGTGATGTTAGCACTTCTACAATTGAGAAAAAATCAAATTTATAGCTCTAAATGCAAGGCCAATCATGTTCACATCAGAGTTAAAACAAGAACCATTTCTATGTGTTTCGGAGTCAAAACACATTCTACGCTGATACGTTTGGTTCCAAAACCAAATTTGGCCTCGACGCTTCTCAGAGAAGATTCAAACAATGTTATGAAGGCTATCGATGCCAAACTCCCATGGCTACCGATTCGTTTTGACTTTACTTCTCATTCATTGTCGATAAAGACATAATCATTCTACGACATGTGGTTTTCAGGGGAAGAACCCAAAACCTTTGTGAAATTGTCATGGAGGAAAACTTTTCGAAGACGACTATTTTAGCGTCAAATTAACAATGGGGCCGACAAGCTTATTGATAACTTGTGTGATCAAAACTTTAGTTCAAAAAATTTTAAGTTCAACAAATACCAATGCGAATCCAGGTCATTGATAAGTTTCCGGGGTAGAATTTCAAAGAAAATCATGACTGTATCGGCGTTAAAAATAGAACTCACCCGATAGTTTCGGCATGAAATGAGAAAAAAAACCCAACAGTTTCGGTGCGAAATTGGAAGTTGATCCGATGTTTCATTGTAATTGTGGTAAGTCGTCGAAACAGTCATAAATAAATAAATAAATCTAATTGTTAACTCTTCTATAAACAACCAAGATTAAAGTAATTCTTTGGTGAAAGCGGCAACTAAAAATTAAAATAAAGTTAAAAGTTGAATTCAAATATAGGGAGGGGCCCTAATTTTGCACAAAATTGGGGAAAGAGATGCAGCTACAACAATTGGCGACTGACTAGGAGAACTTAGATATATGCAAACAAAGAATAATATTTATGGAAAGATTAGTTTAGTTAAGGTAAGAACTCATTTCTACTCATTAGCAACTTCTAATTGTAAGAGTCATAAATTATTAATCTGCCTTGTAGTTTAAAAACAGTTTTGTTTGAGGCTGGAATAAGTATCACATTGACCCAATATTACTATTAGTATTTTAGGGATAGGGATGCTTAGTTAGGACTTCGTAGCCACTTTCCTGAGGCCAAAGTATGAATTTTATTTACCGAACCTATCATTTTGAAGCAACTAGGTGGGAAACCACATTTCAATAATAAAATCTGACAGATGTAACTGTTTGTTCCTCATTCCTATACCAGATGCATTCCTTTGATGCATTAGCATTCTTTGATGCTTTATTTGCTTTGATATGTGGTTCCCTTTCTCTTTAGAGGTAATCCGAGTCTCTTCCATCCATAGTGTCCTTTTGTGTGGGAAATGAGTATTTTGTTTGGTTTGTCATACCCACAGACGGAGAAGAGCCTTCTTTGATTGTTATCAAAAGTATCCTCCTAATCTGCTTTGAACATATGGCTTTGTATGTTCATGCTTTCGTTTAAATTTTTCAAGCATTCATCTTTAACTTTTTTGGACGTTCAGACCAGGGAACAACTGACTCGATTTGTGCCTTTTGACAATAATATTTTGGTATAGGATCATTTTGATTGCCATACATCTGCGAGACTTTCCTTTCGTTCCATGGGTCAGCCATAATATACAACTTTAAGACAAGGCTATTTATATGGTTGAGTAAGCGGAGCTCCAAGATAGTAACCTATAAATCTTTGTCCCAGCAATATGTATAGGATTTAGTTCATTTTAGTTTTAAATGGATTGTGTGATAAGTTTTCCAAGAAACAAAGTAATAAGATAAGGCGGACAGGTTAAAATCCTTAAAATAATAGTCCTTGAAATTGCACCATTAACTCTTCACAACAAGAAGAAACGTTTAAACTTCGAAACAATTCTCACTCCTCCTAAGATATAAAAGATCTTTTTCTAAAGAGATATTCCATGAATAATATTAGATCACAGCTTCCCATTCATCAATTTGACCGTTGAGCTAACTTTATTCAAAGATTCAAAACAAAGCAAAACAATAAAATGAATAATAGTTAAGTTAAAAACAAGCAATAAACAACAAACCAAAAATTTATTTATGTACAAAGGTTTTCCTATAACTAAGAAAAATATTGCTTGAGAGATTGGTTGTTTATAGGAAGAGTTTCCACTTCCCCTTGTAGATTTTGTAATCCATATGTTCTGGGGCCAAGATTCTCAGAGATAGTGTAAGGGCCAAGCCAGAAATATTGAAACTTGGTATGCTTGCCCTTTTCCTCGTGGGGTTGGTCCCACTTTAAAACTAAGTCACCTACCTCAAATTCTTTCTTCCCTACTTTCTGGTTATCAAACCATCTCTTAATATTGCATTAGTGTGAGTTAAACTTATGTCTCGCCTTTTCTCTTTCTTCATCAAGTTTCAACAGGGTATTAATTCTTCATTGCATAACTTGAGTATTAGATCCTCTAGATGCTTGTGCTAACTGTAGTGATGGTAAAAGAACATTTGGTGAGAGTATGGTCTCTTTTACATAAACCAAGGTGTATGGGGAAACTCCTAGAGCATTCTTGGGAGTGACCTTATCATCCCATAAAGCGTTAGGAAGAGAAAGATGCCAATTTCTTTGGTTTTCAATGATTGTTTTCTTTAAAATCCTAATTAAATTTTTATTCGTAAATTCTACTCACCCATTCTCGTGTGCATAATAATTTGAAGAATAATTCAATTTAATTCCCTTTTTAATAGAAAATTCACTTAATTTCAAAGAAAATAAATATGAAGCATTGTCAAAAACTAAATAAATTGGAACCCCAAACTTGGTAATGATGTTCTCTTGCAGAAATTTAATAACAACATCTTCATTGAATTTTCACAAAGGGATAGCTTCAGTCCATCAAGAAATTAATCCATGGCTATGAAAATGTATCAGTGTTGTAGTGAGGAGTTGGGATTAATTTCACCGATGATGTACAAGCCCCATTGTTCGAATGGTCCATAGATTATTACTAGTTGCAATGGTGTTGCTAGTCTTGCTAGTCTTCCCGCACATTTTTGGCACACAACACATTTTTGAGAAGAGGCATGCGCATCTTTGAAGATAGTAGGCCAATAATATCCTGCTCTTAAAATCTTATGTGCAGTCGTATCTCCATAATAATGGCCTCCAACGAGCCCATCATGCAGTTCCTTTCACACCTTCTCTGCATCTTCTTTTTCCACGCACCTAAGAAATACCCCATCATAATTTATTTTGAATAGCACTCTGTTTATTATTTGATACGAGGATGAATTCAAATGAAGGGATCTTCTTTTTTTAGAATTCCAATGCTCTAGAGCATACCCATGTTGTAGATAGTGTACTAGATCACGGTACCATGAATCAGGAGTAGTGTGAATGGAACAAACTTCTATCAAGTTCATCTCAGCCTCATTATCCCATCCATTGGCTTCTTCGGTTGGTTTATTAGTGATTAACTTACATAGTCCATGACCTTTGCCAATGTTGGCGGGCTTAAATTTTAAATCATATTCTTATAATGCAATTACCCAATTCTCGCGTCTTTCTCCCAATTCCTTTTGTGCAAATAATGATCGAACAACCGGATGAGGCACTATGACTTTGGTTTTGTTCTTAAGAATGTAGGGTCTGGACTGTTTTACAGCTTTCAATACAACGTAATCTTGTTTTTCTACATCTGGATACTTAAGTTCATCCCCTTGTAACCCAGTCCTCATGAAAGATATTGGATATTCATCTCTTGTTCTCCTTTTTTATTGAGCACTGCTGCAAGGGAATGATCGGACGTGAATGTATAAATGATAAAATCTTTCTCAAAGTCTAGACTGCTTAATGATGGTGCATGTGCAATTGCAGTTTTGATATCTTTAAAAGAGTTTTTTTTTACTTCAGTCAATTTAAATTGCACGTCCTATTTAACCATTTGTTGAAAAGTTTTTACAATTTGTGTAAAATCTGGTACAAACCTTCGAACAAATTTTATCTTTCCCATAAATGATTGCATGGTTTTTTTACTATGGGGCATGGGAATCTGGAGTATAGCTTGTATTCTTTCGGGGTCAATCAAGATTCCCTTTTTCGAGATGATGTGTCCTAGTAATCTCCCTTCTAAAACAACGAAAAATCCTTGCATCGACGGTAGGGGTTCTCCCCAATGAAAAGTCCCAATTAGGCAATTCACTGTTTGGAATAGGGAACCCGTCAATTTTACTGTCCGACTACCATAGGATATGCGAATGTAATGAGTTTATCGGTTATGGCCCGATCCACCGTTTAAAGTTTTATTACTTTGCATGCAATGCAAGATACTAATCCTAAATGTGCATTGTCCTACCTAGACTTGTTTGACGGGTAGATAGAGGCCTCACAAGGAGATGCACAGGTTCTTACCTCTCGTCTTACCACTCCTAAACTACCAATCAACCAAGAAATGCCTTAACTAAAAGTGAAACTTTAATCTATCTAACCTATCCTTGCAAGGAGCAAAATTTAAAAGGGAGTAATGACTGCAACTACTTAAAACAATTCCAGAAGTTAGCTATTTAAAGAAGTGCATTGACAGTCACAAAATAGTATTAACACAAAGATAACTTTGAGATTGGCATTATTTCATTCATTACTCATAATACACATAGAATTGCATTTCATATTCATAAACATAAGATGTTTCACAAACCATGAGAATAATCCAACAGAAGAGGAAAGATCTTACAACATATTGATGAACAAAATCAAGAAATAAGTTATGCACATTCATTCACATATCTCCATGCAACACTCCATGTAATCCTTCACCCATCAAAAATTGTCTTTCTCATTAGAAGAAAATAGTTTCTTACAACATGAGACTATTACAATATTTCACAAGCCAAACGCCCCTTTCTCATCTAGCCTCTCCTATTTATAATTACAAAATCAGCCTTGAGGTGACCTATCACTTCATATTCCCTAAAGTCTTTTGTTTTCCACAATTTTGTCCTTTTGTGGATGCAACATAAATAACCAAAATAGTAAACTAAAATACAATATTTCATCAATTGGATGGTACATTTTCTTGACTTTAGATGTAATCATTCCAAATACCACTCTCATAAGATATTACATTTAGTTGTCGAGGCTCTAATAATTTCAAGGCCACTCCATGGAAAGGTAAGTCTTTAACCATAGCATTCAACCCTTTTGTTGTTGTATTGCGACCATTTCCCAAGAAATGGGCATTCATGGTAGCTTGTCCAATACGTTGCTGGAGATATTTAGTAGTGAGTGTGTCTAGGATTTTAATAGCTGGTATATTTCCATTCATAATAGTCCACAATTCTGCTAAGAGTTGCTCGTTTGGTACTAGATCTTCAATGGCACCAGGAGGTGGTAAATGACACTGCTCAAATGCTCGATAAATGTTTTGGTGAATCTCTTCACACTTTGTAATAGAATTTTGTACCTCATTATGCAGCTTCTTCTATGCCTTTTGACAACTATCCAAGAGTGCTATGTCTAATTTGAGCTCTTCTATAAACCTTTTTGGCAGATGCAGAGGAATTACCTTTGCTTTCTTCTTGCAGGCAATTAACTTCTTCATTTGGTCATAAGTTCCTGTTAACTTCAGCCTTGTAGTTGCAGCCTCTTCATAAATTTGCTTCAATCTGGTTACCATTCCTTGCAACTCGTATGTTTGTTGAGTTATCAATTCTTGGGAGTGAAACAACTATTCTTGCAACTCATAAGCACACTCATAAAACAATGTTAGATCTTGTCTTTGTTCTTCGATGGAGTTCAGTTGTTCCACTAAGGACTCTTTTTCTTTGGTTAGGTCTTCTACTTGGGATTGCAAAGCTCCCTTTTCTATCGTCATAGATTCAACCTGCTGGTCTAACTGAGCCTCTTTTTCCTGTAAACCATTAATTTGAGTTTGAAGGTTAGCTTTCTTACCATCCATGATTACTACCTAGACATTCAATGAGCCCTTTTCATCTTCCAGACTCTTGACGGTCTGCATGATTTCTTATGTTTTCAACTCCAAAGGTATCCGAGCTATATCAGATATGATTGAACATATTACAATGGTTTGAAAGTATACTTTGTGGGCTGCACCATATTAGTCATATGCCAGTAATCATATATAAACCATTGTTGTTGAAGAAATTTGAGAGACAATTGAACGTCTATTGAAAATTTAGAGTTAATGTGCCTAGTTTCCAAATTGACTACATTACATTGGTATCAAATTTTGTTCCTCGGCAGATGTGGGAACTAAAGAGGAACATTAAGGAAAAATTGTAGAACGTAACCTTAAGAAGAAGAAGTGAAATAACTGAAGAGGAAGTTTTCTTCAATGACTAGACTTGTAGAGGGCAGAATGTTACCCACCTTCTTTCCTACCTTGGCCATAGAGGGGGAGGAGTTTGAATGGGAGAATACAAGGAAGGACCATGAGAAGATATCAAAGAAATATGACCAGGAATATCCAGAGATAGAGCATAACTTGCAGCAGTGTGAATCCTTACTACCAGAATGCTCTTCATCAAGAATGAGGGTGAGGATGTTTGGTACCTTCACAAAGAGAGAATCCAAGGGTTCCTCAGATAAGATTGGTTAAGGAAGAAATGAATCCATGGTCATTTTCATCATTTATATGAAAATGAGGAGATATATAGTCCATTGAGGGAAGAACAATGTTGTTCCTCTTCTCAAAATAGTGAGACACCTTGTCCTACAGGTGGTGAGCTACAAGAAGAATCACTCCAGGAAGAGCGCAATTCACTTCATGATCGTTGCAAAATGGGAGAAAGATGTGTAGGGACTGAGAATGAAGGACAAGAAACTGAGCCTACATTCATTCATACAAAGGAATGGTGCATAGATGAAGGCCTGTCAATAGTTCATGAAGTTCTTGACACTATGGTTTTTTATGGAAGAGAATCCACTAAAGGGTACTCAAGTCTCTATGTGGATGAATTAGAGGTCACTATTAAAGGGCTTGATGAAGGAATGGGTTCCTTGGATAAAAAGGTGTGGGGTCATAGTGCTTTTCCACCTACAAGAGTTGGCATGGTATCATCTAGTGAATCTAGTGGTTCCAATGATGACGGTAGTGGAGAAACATCTCCTGGATCATATTGAGAGGAAGAAGAAAAATCATCCTTCCTCTCCCAATTAGAGCTTCACCATGAAGCTAATGTCAATTGCACAAAGGATGGAAACATAACACAAAGGTGTGAAAACAATTCTAATTTTTCCAGTAATCCTATTTCCTTGTAGCATCATGAGATAGAAGGCATTTCATGTAAGAATGATGGTCCTATAGAGTCTTCAAATGTTGGCGTTCTATATTTGGATGTTGAAAATGAAGAATGTGTGGTGGATTCATGCCACGAACATTCTGATTTTGTATATCAGCCCTTAGAAGATGTGAACAAGGCACAAGACTTAGGAAATGATTGGTTACAAAGAGATATGAAGGAAATTTTGTTAGCATCCCAAACAAGGAAATAAAAAGAAACCCATCTTTAACCATCATTTATTCCAATGGAAGAATATGCAGAAGTTGAGCATGACAGGGAGAAGGTTGGTGGAACTATTGCGTTGATGAAGGAACCACTTGTGATGGTTCCGCATAAGGAGCATTCATAGTTGCAGGTGCTTGAGAAGAGGATTAACATGGAGGATGTTAGCCAAACACTTGTTTTACATCAGGAGAATCATGAGCTACCTTTAGGGGAAAGAGAGTTAGCCATGAAGGAGGTAGAAGAGCACATTCTGTATGGACTAGCCAACAGAGGAGTATATGCATCCTTGGAATTGGTGGATGAAATTTGCAAGGAGTTGAGGATGGCATATTTTCCATCATCCCAAACATCTATGATAGTCATGACATGTGGGGATGTAAATGGAACCTGTGGTTTAATGGAGGGACTTCTTGTGATGGTTCCATGTGAGAATCAGGATACTCACATATCTGCTTCTAGATTTGACTATGATTTGTTGGCCATACCCTTTGGGTTGACAAACACACCAATCCATTTTTCACCTTGTGAGTAGTAACAGAGGCATCTATGGTTGTTGTTAGATGCCTTCATTATGCATGGTAGGACATGGGAGTTTCACCTGAGACAGTTGGATGGGATAGGTAAAAATGATGTGATCCATATGACTAGTTTACTGAGTGCACAAGAGGAGCTTCATGTTCTATTGGAGAGGCTCACAAAGGTTCCAATAAGAATTGGGAGTGATGGAGTGTTTTGGATGACAATGATGATCGGAGGGGTGCAACATAGACAATGGGGTCCTGGAATTAATTGGTTCAACAGTATAGCAGCTAGCATAAAAGATAGAGCCATTCGTCTCTTTCAGGATCCTATCCATGTAGAGCAATGGATTAGTTTCCTAAGTGGGAGCCTTTATGAGAGATGGATACAGTGCTTTCCTACATGGTGGCTTGGTAGACTACATGAGGCTCTGTGTGTTGATACTAGGCAGTGCAAAGGAGGATACAGTAGGCACTCTACATTTCTCGGGTTCATTTGGGACCCTCAGATCATTTTTGGAATTAGTTGTTTCAACTAGGTTGTTGATAGGATAGTAGGGGAGATGGAGCTATCTCTTGTGGGGATGACTAGAGTTCATGAGCATCCCGGACTCATGACCAATGATCAAGACATACCTCCTTTGTCAATATTCGGGGTTGAGTATGGCAGTAGGATGGTAGACCTCAGTTGGATACCTATGCAGGCCACTATCCACGGTGGTAGATTCAGTTTTAACATATTTTTCAATTTGGAGATCCATGAGAGGAGGATGAAAATAGAGTATGATAATGGGATGGTTATGATCAGAGTGGCACAGCAGCAGCATGGTGGTACCTCTCTAAGATTATTTGGGGATCTTGGAGTCACAATACTAGACAGATTTTTAGCAGCAGCCTGGAGGTGAGAGTCAATTTTGACTTTCATATGATGAGATTCTTAGTGGACCAGTCTATTGGGGAGTTGTGTGAGTGGTTGCAGTGTATAGTTACTCTTCTTATTGGTAGTGGTCAAGAGGCTTCCTAAGTTAGTACCTTGGAGGACCATACATTGAGCAAAGTACACTTCACCTCTATTCGATTGGGTTGGAACCATGAGATCATTTTCATCCTTAGTGTGGTTCAATTTCTGGGATATAGAGTTGATGACTTGATCCATTTGAAACTGCAACCTTATAAACAGTCATCATTAATGGAGGAAGCAAAAAAATTATCGTGAGTAAGTTAGGGAAGGAGAACATGTACTACCACACCAGATTTAAATTACTTAAGGATAAGCAATCTTGGGCAGGGAGGATTGTCATTTCCCCAAATTTTTAATATGGACCACTCCATTAGACTAGGGGATGCAATGGCCGTAGTCACTTGACAAAATTTATGAGAAATTATTAAGGTGGTGATACGGGCCATAAATTTGTAATGTATGAGGTCCAATATTTGGGATTAATGCTACATTAGACAACAAAAGAAGGAGGGCACATAGAAGGGTGAATTAGGCCCACGTGAGTTGTAACTCTCATCCATGGTGTAAGGAATCTCATTATGAAGGCATCTTATGAAGTTGTAACTCACTGGGTTAAGAATAGTAAAGGAAGGGCACACTTATGGAGGAGTAACTCCCAAGAATCTCATGAATGTTGACCTAGGCTAAAAATAGCCAATAAGTGTGCATTTGTGGAAGTGTAACTCCCAAAGGGAATCTATGACACTCTATGACATCCTAAAACATGTTGCAGGTCCTAAATTTAGCCAAGGAGGGCGCTGAAGGAGAGGGGTGGGCCCACATGCTAGTGTAACTTCCCAAAAATCAAGCTAAGCCTCTCTAATTCGAATTTACAAGGTAGATGAAGTTATTATT
>NWUY0300011002.1:23456-34855 GCA_004151065.3 Larix sibirica | reverse complement strand
TATGATAGACAATTTATATAGTTCGATGTTCGGAAATGGAGAATCTGACAATAATTTTATCTCGTGCTCCACCTCCCTCTTAGGAGGTATCCCCTTAGGATCTTGGAACACTTCTCTATATTCCTACAAAAGGCTCTCCAACTAATGTTTCTTCTATTTGGAACATCCCTCTAGGGATGCCTTCACTTTTACCGATTCACCCTCTTGTTGATTTTGTCTTAAGAAAAACAATACAAACTTCCTACTTGAACTAATCAACGTTTTCGCTTCATTGTCACTTACTATAGAGATATTCTATTTACCTTTGTGCTCATGAACGATTAAGTTTTTCTCGTCCTTGATCAAGCATTATTGGTCGGATCTTATCTTGAAGATCACATCCCTCATATACATGTAGGGTCTTCCGAACACTACACCACAAACATCTAGGGGTACTACATCTACCTCTACTTCTTCAACATACTCTGGACTTATGAAAAACTTGATCTTCATTGTTTCATGACTCTTAGTTCTACATCCTTATTTACCCATCCCAATGGGTAGGGACTAGGTTGATCATGAAATTTCAATCCAAGATTACTTACCATATGCTTTGCTGGGAGGTTTTCCTACAAATCAAAATTGAATAGAGCATTGATCTTGGTCTTCTTGACTTGGATCTTGATATGGAATATTTTCTACATCTCTTTCTCTTCCTTAGGGTGAAGGCTACTCATATTCACCTCCTTATGCACTGTGGTATAGCTAATCTTCTCATCCACATCCAAGCTGCTTTCTAACTCCTTGCTTGACTCTATGGCTAGAAGGTTCTTCTTCTTGGCATATTTCTTGGGGTTCATCTCTAGATGTAGCTTCCAATGCTTTTCCTTGGTGTGACCATATATATTACAATGGTTATAATGGTTTTTTGGATACTTGCATTGATGTGTTGTGGCTATATTCGTCTTCTCATTTCCCTTCCACTTCTTCTTCCTCTCCTTGGTAGTGTCTTAGCTCTCTTTTTGTTTTGAACCACTTGTTTGTCCTTTCTTATATCCTATGTTTTCCAAGTACTATGCTTGTACACAGGATTCATCAATTGAATTAGGATTGAAGAGCATCACCTTATTATGTATGTGACTATGTAAACCCCCCAAATAGTTGAGGAGTACATATGGGTTCTTAGGTGAGATACCGAACATGATATCCATATTCCTAAACCTTGATGGTGTATTCCTGCACACTCTACCCCTACCTTTTCTTGAAGTAATTCCAACATATCCACAAGTCCTCTACATATCTGATAAGACAAAATTGGGACTTGATGAGAGTTTTGAATTCCTCTCACTTAGTTACTAGCGAATCACCCTCCATCTTAAGTGCTTATGTGTGGCTTTCCCACTAGGTTAATGCATGGCCCTCTAACTTTAGTCGGGAAAATGAGATCTTTTGATCCTCGTTATTTAATGGATGCTAAAATAAACCTCCAACTACTAAACCAATTATTTAGTTTTAGAGCATCAATCTCACCTTAATATGGCTTGTTGTCGACTTTTTCTTCCTTCTTGAAGAGAGACTGGGAAGGAATATTGGTATTAAAACTTGGCTACTCTCTCTCTGGATCTTTCATCGACTCCATTTATGGGTCAATTTTATCTTTTGATTTCCCCTCAAATATGAAATCTAATTTAGAGCCTCTGAAATCAATAAAAGGTCCAAACTTGCTCTCCAAAGCCACCATGAGGATTGACATGTTGCGTGAGATATCGGCAACTTGTATTTCCATATTTGTAAATCATTGCTCATAATCGTTCACCGCTCCTTAAGCAGACTCATTCGCCATGGATAGGGTTTGAAAGAATTTGTTTCCACCACCTAATGGATCCTACGATTACCCACAAAACCAAAAACAAATGCTTTGATACCAATATGATCCATAAATTGTTGTGCATATTCCACCAGAAGAGTTCATCACAATGGATCTAACAACTTAGCTCTTATTTTATTAGATTATTTTTATTGAATTTCAAACAACTTGAACTGAAACAAGAATAAATAGAGCAGAAAAGTGCATAATCCACACAATAACATAATATATGTTGTGGGAAAACCCACTGTGTGGAAAAACCCAGCCACAAAAGATTGTGCCTTGCTATTTATGTCAAATTGCTAATACAAAGGAAATGGTAATCTCTATGGAATTACCTATGACTCTACAACTAGAATGGATACTACAATATCTCATATATCATCTCTTCTACTCTAACATACACTCCCATATTTTTTCTCAACTATGGAACAATACAATACATCAAAAGAATGGAACCCCCTTCTTCTCCTAACGGACTGGTATTTAACATACCTCGATAATCGTCTAGGGTTAATTTTAGGGTTTTTGCATGCCCCAAATCCTGATTAGGGTTAGCATTTTGGTCCTTATAGAATGTTATTTAAGTTCCACATGTGACTAGCTACAAATGTGAGAAATGAGAGTTGGCATGGAATCGACTTGATACCATGGTGGTTAATTGGATAGGTAAACTTGCGAGAGGCATAACTTTTGCATACAGACTTTGTTTGAGGCGATTTTTGGACCATTAGAAAGGTCTCAGAGCGTAGAATCACATGAAGGGGCATCTTACTAGTGATGAACTTTTAACCCCCAAAAACATCGTTTAGGCCCTCAAACAAACCTCATAAGGTTTCATACTTCAAATTTGCAAAATGAGACCTAGCCATAAAATGGGCCCTAAAGCCAATTCACCCAATCTCTTGACCCCAAAAGCTCCAAGTAAGTAACATTATATATTGATCCATTTAAAATCACTAGTCGAAAAAAGATTCTAAAAAAATTGGGTCCATACTTGCATAAGAAAGTGATTCAGTACCACTTGTATTGTACTTAATCAACAACATCGGTGAATTATGATAAATTTTTGAAGAAATTTAAATTATAAAATTTAAAATAAGAGAATCATGAGTATTGAACCTACATAATATAATAATCTCGAAAGACAACAATGTTCATGGTCCTCTTCGAGGGGTCAAACTTGAAATAAGAAGATTTCTTATATATTAGAAACACTCAAAACCTTACATAGCCTATGACCTCTATAATTAATTTTTTATTAGCAAAACCCTAATTACGTGTGGTTTCATCATTAATAAGTACCAACCACATTAGTAGACCTTATTTAATAAACCTTATTTAATAAAATGACCATTTTAAATTGAGCAACCCCACCAACTACATAATAAACCTTATTAAAAAAGATATAATACAATGATTGATTAAGTTCTAAGTATCTCAAAGTAAAAAAGATATAATAAAATAAACATCCTAATAGAGCTACTATTTTTTATTATTAAAGCAAAGACATGACCGCTCTCTACCAACCTTAACAAAGAAGAACACAATTCTCAAATGAGAGATGTGTAAATAACAAAGAAAAACACAATTATGGAATAACTGTTGTGTATAGTTAAAATATGTAGAATTTAGATGGTTTATATAATAATGTTTTGTTACTCTTTTAAGTGTTAATATTTTTATAATTTAATTGTTATGGTTATCTGTGAATGTGGGTTGACTTATTATTGTTATTAAAAAAAAAAACACATTACTTGAAATGATCTACTAGTGGTTCATAAGGGGCTAGGTTATTGCTATTGAAAAAAACTACATCACTTGAAATGATCCACTAGTGGTTCATAAGGGGGTAGGCTTCCACTTATGCTAAGATGCATATGAATCTTGGGCCACTAACATGTTTTGTTATGTTCAACGAAAATGAATTTTGGACCAATTAAAAGTATCTTTAGGTCTTACTCCAAAATCAAAATGATAACTTCAATCCCTTGTATTGTAGTATCTCCAAGATACTACATATCTCATCTTTTCCATCATTGTTAAAACTAAGTAAAAGTCATATGATATCAAGTATCTATTAAAACTTATCTCCAAAGTACTAGATATCTTATCTTTTCCATCATTATTAAGGTTAAGTAAAAGTCATAGGATATCAAGTATCTATTAAGACTTAACTCCATACATGAAACCAATCATACTACCATAATCGATTACAATTTTACATATTGCCCAAAAATACTTTTCTATAATATTAAATTTTATTTAANNGTTTTTGCATGCCCCAAATCCTGATTAGGGTTAGCATTTTGGTCCTTATAGAATGTTATTTAAGTTCCACATGTGACTAGCTACAAATGTGAGAAATGAGAGTTGGCATGGAATCGACTTGATACCATGGTGGTTAATTGGATAGGTAAACTTGCGAGAGGCATAACTTTTGCATACAGACTTTGTTTGAGGTGATTTTTGGACCGTTGGAAAGGTATTAAAGTGTATAATCACATGAAGGGGCATGGAACTAGAGATGAAATTTTGAACCTCAAACAAGCATCATAAAGTTCCGATCCCCAAATCTGAAAAATGAGACTTGCCCATAAAATGGGCCCTACAAGCCAATTCATCCAATCTTTCGACCTAAAAGATCCAAGTAGGTGACAAATTATATATTGATCCATTTTGGATCATAAGAATTTTCGCCTAATTAGGTTTGAACTACTAGAATATGACTATGTTCCATCATTCAGAATGGGGTTTTAAAACATTATGATTTAGTGAGATTCATCCATTTTGGATGACTCATTGGAATTGGGAGTCAATTTTAGCATTGGCCAAGGAAGATATGATGATAAAGTAAGTCATAAATTGTTAGATTCTTAATAATTCCTCGACTTCTAAAATGAATTCAAGGAATATCCCTTGTTTTCAATAGATCTAATAAAATTGTATTAGTCAGTTGGTCTCAATTAATTAACCTCGGTTTGAAGTTGAACAAGTCCAAAGTTTTAGGTTTCACGACATTCATTTTGGATCCACAACAACACCAATCCAATTTATGGAAACATGAAGTCAAGAAAATTGTAAAAAAAGAACACATTTATTGATCGAATTGTGTCATTGGTTGTGAAAGTTAAAAAATTTCACCAAAGTCTTGGTGATTACACATGTCTATTGTCTACTGCTTGCCTTGTTAGATGTCTTTGGAGTTTATGCTAGCCCAGTTAAAAGTTGAATCGGTCCCTTAGGTCCTTCTCTAAATCAAAAATGAAGGAAAGAAATGGCTCCATGAAGTAATACATGTTACCTTCTACATGCCCAAGGATATAGGATATATCGAGATCATTTTTTTTCAGGATCATATATCTGAAGACCCAAGACCAAGTAAAAAAATCGTTAAAAGATGGAAAATTGAAAATCAACATTCAGACTGTTAAGTGAATTAACAATGGCATAGAAATAAATGGGAATATGAATTTCTCATATGAAGATGACATCTTTGACAGGAGTAGAAGATGACTTTTAGGACTTTAGATTTTTGGGGGGCCATAATGGAAAAGCGTTCGAGCATGTTGGGGAATTAACTCAGAAGGCTTCGCCCTTACCACAATTGCGTATTGGTTTACAAATTGAGAGGTTCTTCCTTGGTTGAAAATGACTATGGAGATGCACAGACATGCGTGAAATGTGAATATGATCTAATGATACCGAGTTAGCGCCTTGACCTGCTTGGATGCTTATCCATTATATCCCCGGTGCTATAATGGATAAGCGTCCAAGTAGGTCAAGGAACTAACTCACAAGGCTCTACCCTTAACAACCAAGTTGAAGCAATTCAGAAGAGCTTTGTGAGTTATCACCCCAAGATCTGCCCCTGTGAAAACTTGTTCCTGCGATAAGAACTATGAGGAATATCTAGACCGTCGGATGGATTTCGTCTGAACAACCTGGATATTTTTCACAATCCACACTCATTATAGCATGTTCCCACAATCAGAGCCATGGGGAAAATATCACCCATTATATGGCTTATGTCTAAACGGTTAGGATCTTTCTACATCCTTGCATGGGGTATAACCTTTCCTGCACTCCACAATGCGGTGGGAGATCCAGGCCATTGATTTATTGTCTTTGGAGGGCTAGGATATTCCCTATTGTCCATTGCTAATTGCCTTGCTCTTCTCCTTTGCGAGTGTCCTCTTCGATTTTATTATCTTAAGACATGAAAAAGAGCTCATACTTTTTACATGACAACATCCACCATTAAAATAACTGAAGATAATGATCTCTTTGTGAATGGTGCAACCTACAATCAACAAATAATTAAGGATTTTGGATCAGTATTACGGATTTATGTTAGTGTTCATTCTTTGGATCAAGGGAATTATTTGGTATGGGAAGGGAAGGTGTTCAAATGCATGGATGTATACGCGAGGAGGACCAGTACCACATTGAGGTGCATTGCCAAAGCCAAATGAAATAACATGCCTAAACATGATACTTGCAATAGAAGAATCCTCAACCCAATGATCGACTAATATTTAAGGTGAGATTTTGGTGGTTTGAACATCTTGTTGAGATCTCTCCACTTGTTGTCTAATAAGAATGAATCTAAATCATCACATAGAGCACGTCTATTGTCAAGAGCCAAAACCGAGCATAAAATATAAATAGCTTTGAAATATTAAAGCTAGGATAAAATATAAATACCTTCAAAAATATTGAGCACTAGGGATAGAATATAAATACCTTCAAAATATTGAGCACTAGGGATAAAATATAAATATCTTGAAAACATGGGCCATCGGAGCCCTTAGAGTCTAAAAAAATGTATAGTTTTTATTCCATTTCTAAAACACTCAATAGAATATATGCTTCTATGAATAGTTATGTTTGATTTACCTTTAAAACGAGTGGCGAAATCATTTAGCACATTTCAATTTTCAATTTTTCTACTAGGAAATTAGAAATCCAAAGTCCATGGGCTCACGAATCCATATAGAATTGGATTTGGTGGTTGTCAAAAGCATCTACGTCGGGTATAGGGGTTGTGAGAAGTTAAATATTATTCCCCGCACAACTGAACTCTACCTCAAATCTACAACCATCTTGAGAGTCCACCCTCATCGATACCTACATGATGTACCTACATTACCAGTGCCATGACAACCAAGTGTACTCATGATAATGAAATAGAAAAACATTAATCAGAATACTATAAAAAATGGTTTTATTGCCTATAGCCTTGTGAATTAGCACCCTGACATGCTCAGATGATTATCCCTTATAACCCCGCACAATGACATCAGGGAGGCAAATTTAGTCTATGCAGGGATTAGTTGCATTACAACTTTTTCTCTTGTTTTATACATTGCTATTTTTTTATTTTGAGATAATAATTGAATAAAATATAAAATTGTTTGTTGAATTAACATTGTATAGAGTTGAATATAAATATGTCTTCCCCCCTCTTTAAATTACTTATTTTAAGATGATAAATTCAATAAATATAAAATTGTTTGTTACATTAACATTGTATTGAATTGAATATTAAGTAAATGAACATTGCTTACCATCACCATAGATCATCATTAATCATTCTTTCGTAGGATTTATGGCGTATTACAAGATTAAAATACATACATTTCAATATTGTTTTGTATAAAAATTCAAAATTAAAATAGTTATCTTTATCATTTTGTTACATCAGTATAGATCCATCTTCAATCCAGATTTATAACAAGGAAGGATTAAATTTCTCAAAATATTTTTTTTTCTTGACGTGTGTTGTGGAAAAAATTGCACAAGTGTGCACTCTTCCACTTGGTAAGGGGCTAGGCCTTGTAGTATGCAGCAAGGCCTCAGTTCTTGGATCCCCTATGTGGTGATTTGGTTTTCCTCCAATTGATCCTACAATAGATTGTTAGTGCAATTCACATAAAACAAATAAATATGGATAAAATTCAAAATAAAAGATATGGATAGAGAATGCAAACTCCAATAACAATCCAAGATATGTTAANTAACATTGACTTGGTTAAAGGGTGATTTAAGATAACCTTGATTTGGTCAATAATGGGTTTAACATTGGTCGTATATGGGCCCGTGGTTTTAGCATGTGATGAATCATATTTAAAAGGCTTGAGTAACTCCATTGTAAAATGCAAAAAGTGGTTGATATTGGTCGGAGTGGCCAAGACGATATATATCTAATTGGTGTCCATTTTCCTTATATAGTGTTTCCAAGGTAAAAATGGCTTGTTCTACTTATGTGCTTATTTTTATGCATTATTATTATTTTCTAACATCTATGAAGTTGTTATCTATGAGCCTTGTTTTCTCAACTTTCCCCGGCAAGTCACCTAGGACTGCAACTCGTAGATCATGGATGTCCATTGGAATAAACTCATTATATTATGGGGCAACAACCTTGATGTTATATTTATTTTCTATGGTGGCACACTTTCATTGATAAACAAATAACACAAGAGGGTCATCTCTCTACTAGTTGAAAACACTAGGGGGTAGCTCAATGCTCATTCTATTCTCTCAGGTGGCTATTCATTGTGTACACAAAAACAAAGTATGGAAATAGTGAGCAATTATGGGACTTAACAACTTTCGGAAAACTGTATAGACCCTTCAAACATTGATATTTCCTCTTGCATGTGACATATTAAGGATATCAACTCATAGCACAACCAGCGAATGCATTTAAAGCATTAATGGAAATGGTTACCTAGATGTGTCCACTAAATTGACATGATCCCAATATAAACGTGAATACTTAATGGCAATTCCTAACTATTGGCATACCCACATGCCTGACCACCTGTTTCCTTTCTGTAATTAACATACTAGCACTATAACACAACAACCACTCAACCAATTACATGCAACTTACTATGGATCAAAGACTCGGGTCCCCTGACCATAACCATTTTCTTATAACTAAGAATAATTATCTTATACACCTAGAAACATAGACTACTAGTGACATTCTTGACACGTCACTCTGAATTTTAAAGAACACTCAACTATGGATGATCACAATTGACTAAATTCCAAACCAATAACAAAAACCAAAAAGGTAAGCTACCCTACCCCAATCCTTGTAAGAGGAGTGCATTACGATACCTTTAGTGCATTTTGATATAGGGATTCAAGAGAGCATCATTCACCCATCCAAGTTTAAGAACACCGTCAAGCCGGGCTAGTCAAACAACACTTGATTCTTGGATTTCCGCAACAAGGAATGGTCCCAACCAATGCATTTGAAGTTTTCTTGAGTTCTTTAGATATCAACTGTCATATAAAAAAACCAAATCACGTTTTTGGAAACTCTTAAATTTGATGTAATAGTCATGCCACACCTTATGCCTTACTTTTTCTACTGACTAATGGAGGTTTTCCAAAAACCATGATTCTTCCAATTCCATTAACTCAACGAACAGTTATGCAAGAATTTCTAAATCAATCATATGAGTTGCCTGAGAAATATACATATCCAGGACTACAAATTATGTAGGTACAACTACTTTTCTCATATACACTAGTTCGAAAGGTGTTTTCTTGTGTGATTTCTTGGAAGTGGTCTAATATGCCCATAGAACCGCGGGACCTCGTTCATCCCAATTATCCCTATTTTGGGAACATACCTTACGTAAACCCATCTCCAATATTTGGTTAAATGCTTCAACTATACAAGGCTTGGGGATGATAGGGGAAGAATTTTGATTTCCATTGGAAGATGACACGACCTCATCATCCAATGGTTTAATGGTAGAATCTGACATTGATAGCCCACAAATTTCAGTGAGTAAGGTATTGCAATTTTGGGATTCAATACTGTTGGGAGATCTAGATAGTGGCGAGTCTCTAAATTTAGAGGATTTTCCTCCCTTAAATTTGGCTATTGAGGATATTGGGTTTTTTTCCAACTAACAGAAGACTAGTGGATTTTCTGAACAAAAATCTAACTTTGGCCTGATTGTTGTAGATTTTGTTATGAAAGATTAATCATGATTAATGTACATTATCATTTACTAAAATTTGCGAGATTGATGAGATTTTGGAGGCTTACAACAATGGAAAAATAAAATTGTTATGCCCTTCAATAAATTATAGTTGACGGAGTCACTTCAAATGGGGGCAACTATGGCCTTATAATTATTTATATATGATTAAATTTAAATTCAATTGTTCTTTAAAGGGTTAAAGTTACATTGTAATTTCCCCCGAAGGGTGTAGACCAAATAGCGATAGAGTGTTATTGTTAAGGTACTCATTGCGACATCATGGGTTCAAACCTCAATACCTCATGCCTCATGGTGGGGAGTTGTGTGGGTGAACCGAGGAGTATAGTGATAGAGGACAAGAATCGACCATGTGTCACGTGAATATGAGTACCGCCCCAGTTATCAATTCCACTACTAAAAAAATGTAATAAAAATTTTGTATTAAAAAAGATATCTCAAACCATTAAAAAATTTTAAATTTTAAATTGTAATTCATTTATGTTGTCCCCATATTCAGAATCTCCCTCTAACCATTTGCATTTTAGTTACATTCGATTTGTAATGGGTAACGTTATTTTTTTCAAAGTTTAGTCTGACACCCATTCCCCCCATTTTATTAGTGGGACCCTCTTGGACTATCGCCACCTTTTTGAGTAGTTTTGGGGTTCACTTTGACTGTTCTGTTTTAACAAGTGTTTATGCACGTTGGGAAGCTAGGACTTGAACTCAAAAACATGCTCAAGAAGTTTATTTTAAAACAATGTATTCAATATTACAAAATATTTGATAAATATTAAAATGAAACATTCGACATTTAAAAAAACTATTAATAAAAGAAAGATTGAGTTGGTTTCGAAAATAGTTATATATATATATAATTCAACAAAAAAATGTGGCGATTTTCCTTTTGTTATTGAATTTTGATAACCATGAAAGTTAGAGTTCCCGCCATTTCTAAATTTACTATTCCACCATCACTAAATATAAATCATGGTAAAATTATATTTNNTGATATCTGGAAAATTAGTGTGCTCTAATGGTTCTGTCATTTCGGCTGCAAGATCTTGAGTTGCGGCTTATTCCTTGGCTTGAGTGGAAGCAGCTTCAACTGCTTCTATCGTGGTTGCTTCTTTGTTGAACTGCTTTGTAACCAGACTAGACTTGGGTCCACGACAGGGAGACTTGACTAACTTATCAGGAATGATGGCGGGTCGACTAATGTTGTAAGTGGACTCAATGAAGTGGTACTGTCGATCGGACCCAGACTAACTAAACTAGACTCAGTTGTAGACTCGACATGGGGACTGATGACTTGTGGGTTTTCACTTTGAATGACTTTTGGTCAAGGTGGATTCATTTGTTGCGGTAATGTAGTGACTGGGAGAGGGGTATAGACAGTTGTTGGTTGTGAATAAACTAGATATGAAGGGTCAGTATTTCTGATATGATGGGTCTTTTTATGACTGACAATTTCTGGGACTGTCGATGGTGAAGGTAAACTTGTAATTTGAATAGTGTCGAGGGTATCTAGGTTAACC
>NWUY0300010997.1:59631-70048 GCA_004151065.3 Larix sibirica | reverse complement strand
ATACAACTTCCTAGTGGGTCTTAATTAATAAAGAGACCCTTTTTACATTGATTGTTGAACACTGTCGTATTATTCGTTATTACAAATTTATGGCCTGATACTATGTATGCTTAATTATTAGATTAAGGCAAGTTAGGATAGGACCCTAACATGCCCTCCCCCTTCAAAAGCAACATTTCCCTCAATGTTGACCCTGTGGAAATTACTGTAAAATGTCAATTGGTTCCCAAGTGGCATCTTCTGACAACATGTCTTTCCACTGGATCAAAACTTCCTTGATGGTGTGCCCTCACAATTGTATTTCCCTATAAGCCAATATAATAGACAGTTGAAACCAAATGGAGCCTTCCTCATTCAATTATGGTAAACTAGTATGTACTTTGCAATTTGATCCCACCACTTCTTTGAGGAAAGATACATGGAAGACATGGTGAACCTTGGAGTGGTTTGGCAAAGCAATTTTATAGGCATCTTGTCCAATGTGTTGTAGAATGGTGTAGGGTCCATATAACTTCAAAGTGAGCTTATGATGGAGACAGGGTCTTGAGAAATGTTTGTTTATATGGTTATAGTCGAAGAAACACATGATCCCCAACTGCAAAGGAGCGCTCGAAGCGATGTTGATCAGCATGTTGCTTCATATTTTGGGCAAGAAACAGATTGTCTTTACGGATACAAAGAATATCAACCCCAATGTGGAGTACTTCATCCACTAGATGAACATGTGAAGTACCTAGTAGATAGGAAATCATTGATAAGGGTTTGTGTTCGTACACTGCTTCATATGGTATCATCTTTGTGCAACTGCGATAAGTGGTATTATACAACCATTCATCCAAATAAAACTAGTGTTCCCATTAGAGTGGCTTATAGATTGTAAAGCAGCGCAAGTATTTTTTTAGGCACTTATTGTTTGCTTCAGTTTGACCATCTATTCAGGGATGGTATGCCATATTGAGATACAACTCAGTGCCATGAATTTGAAGAGCTCTTGCCATGATTAGAGACAATAGAAGTAAGCATGCCATGGAGTTTGAAAATTTGATCCAAGAAAACTTGGCCCACCAAAGAGGGTGTGAAAGTGGGTGTCAAGGCACATAAATGGGCATCTTTAGTTAGACGTTCTACTACACCATAATGATTGTTTTATTGCTTGCCTCAAGAATCCCCACAATGAAATCCATAGAGATGTTCGTCCATATATGATTTGGAATGGGGAGTGGTTGCAAATCCCATGTTGACTTCACTATTTCCCCCTTATGTCATTGGAAAATGTCACAAGCAGAAACAAAGTTATGGATATATTTTTTCATACATTCCCAAAAGACAAAGCACTTGATTCTTTCATAAGTTTTATGAAATCTGGAGTGACCTATTGTGGGCAATACATGTAATTCCACCAAGAATCTTGGTTTTAATGTTGAATTTGTTGTGAGAAAGATGTGCTCCTTATAACTCAAAATATTTTGGTTTTGTGTATACCTAGGTGGAGGATTCAGGACTTCTTGAAGTCGTTTGATGAGGTGGTGAACTATGTCATGGGCCAACCATTCATGTCATGCTCCGTCTATCCATCCTAGAACGAGCTAAGATAAGGCGAAGAATAAAGCTTCCTCTTCAAATTTCTTTGACAAGGAATCAACCACCGCATTGTCGCGACCCTTCTTATAGATGATTTCATAATCATAGCCCAGCATCTTAGTGACCCATTTATGTTACCCAGGTAAGGAAAGACGTTCTAGGAAATGCTTGAGACTATGACGGTCCATCTTGATCTAGGAATGTCAATCGATTAGATAGGGGAACCATATCTTAGTTGCATGAAGGATAGCCATCATTTCTTTATCATGGGTGTATTTTCCCAAGTTTCTATCACAGAGTTGCTTACTAGTGAAGGCCAAGGGACATCCTTCTTGGGATAAGACGGTTCCGAGTCCACGACCAGAGGCATCACATTCTAAGATGAAGGGTATTATTGAAATTCAACATGGTTAGCACAGGCATAGTACACATGTCCTCCTTGAGGACTGAGAAAGCCTACTCCATTATGTCATGCTAGGAAAATGCATTTTTTTAGCAATGTTGTCAGAAGAGTTGCAATATTCCCATAGTTTGCCACAAAATTATGATAATAACCTATCATTACAAGGAATACTCTTGAGATATTAAGAGTGGTGGGACGCAACCAATTCCTCATAGGTTCAACTTTCTTGGGATCCACCTAAACCATGTTCTAACTCAAAATATGGTCTATATTTTACACCTCAGTCACCCCAAAAACACACTTTGAACATTTCACAAATAATTCTTGATCTTGTAATAATTCCAAAGTACAAGAAACATGTTGGAGGTGACTTTCCCAGGTGGGACTGTAGACCAAGATATCATCAAAGAAAACCAAGACAAAATGGCAAGGGAAGGGGCAGAAAATCTTATTCATGAGACTCTGAAAAGTGGATGAGGCATTACGGAGGCTAAAGGGCATGACCAAGAACTCATATTGACATTTATGAGTGCGGAAATATGTTTTGGGTATATCCACATATTTCATCCTGATTTGATGGTAGCTTGAACAAAGGTTGAGTTTGGTGAATAATTTGGCACCATGTAACTTGTCTAAGAGATCATCAATGACTGGAATAAGAAATTTTTATTTGATGGTGATTTTGTTGAGAGCTCGGAAATCAGGACACATGCGCCAATCACCTTCCTTTTTTAGGACCATAACCATAGGCGAAGAATAAGGGCTAGTGCTAGGATGAATAACATTGGTGGACAACAATTCTTGAATGATATTTTCAATTTCATTTTTATGGGAAAAAGGGTGGCGGTAAGGATGGACATTGGAGGGTTTACTATCGGGAATTAAAGAAATGGCATGGTCATGTTCCCCATGGGATGGAGGTAAGCCCTTCGGCACATCAAAAACATGTTGGTACTTAGAGAGAACCTATTGCAAGTCGGGCTGAATATCTAGGGGGGTGCCCAGAACTTGTATGGAATTGAATTGAGCAATAATATTGAAATGGCCCTTCTTTAGCAGTTTCTCCATGCAGTGGGAAGAGACAATTTTAGGGGACCTGGAGTAATGCCATGAAGGTAATGGGTGTGACCTGATTGAGTAAAGTGGAGAAAAAGTTCATGGAAATCCATGGTGATAGGACCTAATGTCCTAATCCATTCAATCCCCAAAACAATATCATAGCCCCCCATGTCAATAGAAAACATATGAGTTTTTAGATGGTAGCCTTCCATTTGTAGTTTGACAGTATCACATCGTCCACCACATTTCATTGCACCCCCATTAGCTATCAATATTTGGAAATTGGAAATGGGGTGGATATAGCAATGGGTGTCTTTCGCCACATGCCTATGGATGAAATTATGGGTGAAATTCCACTTGCAATTAGCACAATGACTTTCTTTTGCTTTATGTAGCCAATCAATTTCAGCGTCTAAGGAGTGGAAAACCCAAATAAAGCATGAAGGGAAATTTGTGGTTGCTCTTTGGGAATTGGCAGATCAAGAGCATCTTCAAGAGGCAGCATTTGGTCATCACCTTTCCTTTTGGGTAGAGGTTCTATTGTGTTGGCTATTGGGACCTTAGGGGGGTTGGCTTCGATCAAGAATATTTTATGTTCTTTACATTTATGTCCTCTAACATATTTTTCATCACAATTATAATAAAGGGTGAGCCTCTAACGCTTATCCATGGCCTCCGAGGTGAGATTATGGATGTGAAAAGGTAGGGTGGGGGAGTTGTTGGGAGGGGGATCCATGGGAGATACGATGCGAGGGGAAAAGGAANTTGATCCAGGAAAACTTGGGCCACCAAAGAGGGTGTAAAGTGGGTGGTAAGGCAATAAATGGGCATACTTTAGTTAGACTCTACTACCACCATAATGATTGTTTTATTGCTTCCTTAAGGAATCCCCACAATGAAATCCATAGAGATGTTCGTCCATATATGATTTGGAATGGGAGTGGTTGCAAAGTCCCTGGTGACTTCACTATTTCACCTTATGTCATTGGAAAATGTCACAAGCAGAAACAAAGTTATGGATATATTTTTTCATGCCTTCCCAAAAGAAAAGCACTTAATTCTTTCATAAGTTTTATGAAATCTGAGTGACCTATTGTGGGAATGACATGTAATTCCACCAAGAATCTTGGTTTTAATGTGAATTTGATGTGAGAAAGATGTGCTCCTTATACTCAAAATATTTTGGTTCCATGTATACCTAGTGGAGGATTCAGGTCTTCTTGAAGTCGTTTGATGAGGTGGTGAACTATGTCCATGGGCCAACCATTCATGTCATGCTCGTCTACCATCCTAGAAGAGTAAGGATAAGGCGAAGAATGAACCCTCCTCTTCAAATTGCCTGACAAGGCATCAACCACCACATTGTCGCGACCCTTCTTATATATGATTTCATAATCATACCCAACATCTTAGTGACCCATTTATGTTGACCAGGTAGGAAAGACGTTCTAGGAAATGCTTGAGACTATGATGGTCATCTTGATCTAGGAAATGTCATCGATTAGATAGGGGCACCATGATCTTATTGCATGAAGGATAGCCATCATTTCTTTTCATAGGTGATTTTCCCAAGTTTCTATCACAGAGTTGCTTACTAGTGAAGGCCAAGGGACATACTTCCTTGATAAGATCGGTCCAGTCCACACCAGAGGCATCACATTCTAAGATGAATGTCATTATGAAATTCGACATGGCTAGCACAGGCATAGTACACATGGCCTCCTTGAGGACTGAGAAACCTACTCCATTTGTCATGCTAGGAAAATGCATTCTTTTTAGCAATGTTGTCAGAGAGTTGCAATCTTCCCATAGTTTGCCACAAAATTATGTAATACCTATATACAAGGAATACCTCTTGAGATTTAAGAGTGGTGGGACGCAACCAATTCTTCATAGCTTCCACTTTCTTGGGATCCACCAAACCCATGTCTACTCACAATATGGCCTATATTCTAACCTCAGTCACCCCAAAAGACACACTTGGACATTTCACAAATAATTGTTGGTCCTGTAATAAGTGCAAAGTACAAGAAACATGTTGGAGGTGGATTTCCCAGGTGGGACTGTAGACCAAAAGAAAACCAAGACAAAATGGCAAGGGAAGGGGCAGAAAATCTTATTCATGAGACTCTGAAAAGTGGATGAGGCATTACGGAGGCTAAAGGGCATGACCAAGAACTCATATTGACATTTATGAGTGCGGAAATATGTTTTGGGTATATCCACATATTTCATCCTGATTTGATGGTAGCTTGAACAAAGGTTGAGTTTGGTGAATAATTTGGCACCATGTAACTTGTCTAAGAGATCATCAATGACTGGAATAAGAAATTTTTATTTGATGGTGATTTTGTTGAGAGCTCGGAAATCAGGACACATGCGCCAATCACCTTCCTTTTTTAGGACCATAACCATAGGCGAAGAATAAGGGCTAGTGCTAGGATGAATAACATTGGTGGACAACAATTCTTGAATGATATTTTCAATTTCATTTTTATGGGAAAAAGGGTGGCGGTAAGGATGGACATTGGAGGGTTTACTATCGGGAATTAAAGAAATGGCATGGTCATGTTCCCCATGGGATGGAGGTAAGCCCTTCGGCACATCAAAAACATGTTGGTACTTAGAGAGAACCTATTGCAAGTCGGGCTGAATATCTAGGGGGGTGCCCAGAACTTGTATGGAATTGAATTGAGCAATAATATTGAAATGGCCCTTCTTTAGCAGTTTCTCCATGCAGTGGGAAGAGACAATTTTAGGGGACCTGGAGTAATGCCATGAAGGTAATGGGTGTGACCTGATTGAGTAAAGTGGAGAAAAAGTTCATGGAAATCCATGGTGATAGGACCTAATGTCCTAATCCATTCAATCCCCAAAACAATATCATAGCCCCCCATGTCAATAGAAAACATATGAGTTTTTAGATGGTAGCCTTCCATTTGTAGTTTGACAGTATCACATCGTCCACCACATTTCATTGCACCCCCATTAGCTATCAATATTTGGAAATTGGAAATGGGGTGGATATAGCAATGGGTGTCTTTCGCCACATGCCTATGGATGAAATTATGGGTGAAATTCCACTTGCAATTAGCACAATGACTTTCTTTTGCTTTATGTAGCCAATCAATTTCAGCGTCTAAGGAGTGGAAAACCCAAATAAAGCATGAAGGGAAATTTGTGGTTGCTCTTTGGGAATTGGCAGATCAAGAGCATCTTCAAGAGGCAGCATTTGGTCATCACCTTTCCTTTTGGGTAGAGGTTCTATTGTGTTGGCTATTGGGACCTTAGGGGGGTTGGCTTCGATCAAGAATATTTTATGTTCTTTACATTTATGTCCTCTAACATATTTTTCATCACAATTATAATAAAGGGTGAGCCTCTAACGCTTATCCATGGCCTCCGAGGTGAGATTATGGATGTGAAAAGGTAGGGTGGGGGAGTTGTTGGGAGGGGGATCCATGGGAGATACGATGCGAGGGGAAAAGGAAGAGTGCTTGGTTTGGGAATTGATGATCAATTTAGCTTCACGAGCTTGATCACACGCTTCTAACCAAGAGGAGGGTTGTTGCATGAGGACATGTTCATGAATTTACTCCTTGAGGACACTGATGGAACATTCTTGAAAAAAAGAATCAGAGAGGGCTTATGTGGATGGACAACTGCTTAAATGTTGTCATGTAGTCTAGAACCCTACCTGTTTGGTGGAATTTAGTCAAGCGGCCTAAATTGTGAGTGTCATGGTCAAATTGTTCATGAAGGACCTTCACAAATTGGCTCCAAAGGACATAGCGACAATAAGACTTCTTGTACATTGCCACCACCGCTAGCGTTCATAATCTAAATAAGACCATAAGTTCCATCTTTTGGAGATCATCTTTAATGCCTTGGAGTGAAAATTTATGTTCCATTTGAGTCACCCAACCTAATGGGTCAGAGCCATCAAATTTGCACATGTCAATCTTTGGAAAATGGTGCCATGAATTTTTTTCTTCAAAGGAGATGGGTTGAATCCATCAAATTTGCACATGTTAATCTTCAAAAATTGGTGCCATGGAGTTTTTTATTGAAAGGGTATGGCTCGAAGCCATCAAATTTGCACATGTCAATCTTCAAAAAATGGTTCCAAGAAGTTCTAGAAAGAGAGTGAGAGCCCTAGTCTTCAGTGGCCACAACTTCATGGTTGGAGGTCCCAAGTGGAAACATATCCATAATTTTGGGCAGTAGTAGATAGGAGAGAATGGTTGTTGGAGTGTTGATTTTCTTGTTTGGTCATACGCTGGGTGAGATGGCACATGTCCAGGGTGAGGTGGCACACATTCTGGGTGAGTAGGACCACCTCAGAGGCGAGGGTTGGAAGGTCAAGAGGATGAGGGGAAGGTTTCAGATTGGGTTTTGGGGGGGATTCTGGTTTATATTCTCCATGTTGACTTAGTGGTGGGTGTGTACCATGGGAGAAAAAAATAGGAAGTGACAAACGAGGGATAGGGGCTACCAAAACAGGATTGTGGGAGATATATATCAAAATGATCAAGACGAATCAAGGAGTTTGTGGAGGTATGTCACAAATAATGGTCTCTAGGACTCCTGAAATTTTTTTATGAGAAGTATATATCAAAATTATCAGCGTGATGCAAGGATCCCAATGAGGTAGGTCACAAAGAAGAGATTTATGGACTCTCCAAACTCTTACGTTGGGGCTTGAATGTTATTGTACTAACATAATTGCCAAATTCCTGTCAAATTCAAAGATGTAAGAATTCCCATGACCTCCCCTAATGAGTTTTCTTCTTGTTGAAACATAATGAAGAAAAATCACAAACATTTTGCAGAGAGAAGGGTTTCTAGGTTTTCCAGGGTTCTAAAGTCAAAGGATTGGCATGCGTTATAACTCTCTCATATACTTGTAGGGTCCAATAATAGTACTCAACTGAATATCTCAGGGCACTAACTAAGGAGGCTCAACCACACCCTTATTCGTACTACCCAAGTACATGAGAGTATCATCCTCAGTGTTGTTCTCGATGCGGCCACTATAGCAACAAGATGGTCGTAGCCTGGTTTCAGGTGGCCTATGGAACTTTTGATATTCCTAAGGGAGTCTGGAAGTGATTATGTGGGTAGGTGATGTCTAATGCTACTCGAAACGTACCAATAGGATATAAAGTAGTGTCCAACAATTGCACCAAATGAGGGTGCAACATGAGTAAGTATCAACTGTACGTGTTATTTATAGTGCTTCCCAACTGTAGGTTTATCCATTGAATAATGAATCTCTGCAATTATTTTCAAATGCTGGAACCTGTCTCTAGCCTAAAAATAAAATCTATCAATTCTCAGAGGTTTTTTGTCTCAGGATCGTGGCTCCGATACCACTTGTGGTGTTCCTTACTCCTATAACTTGAGAATAACAGAGTATATAGCGAGATTAGTTGGCAATGAACTAGAAATAAGCAATGCAGGACTAGAAATATGTAGCATAATATGGAAGAAAAATAGCTTTGTTATTAAGGTAACAATATTTGTGGGCCTCTTATGGTAGGGAAACCATTCACTTAAGTAGAGCTCCATTAAAATATTCTTCACAAAACACTTCATAGCCTTGGAGCTTATTTAAAAAGGATCCAAAGGTCCAAAACCCTAACTACTTGACATGGTCAAAAGAAATTTCATTAATGGGTCTTAATTAATAAAGAGACCTGGTTTACATTGATTGTTGAACACTAACTTATTCAGCCTTATTACAAAGTCGTGGCTTTATACTATATATGATTAATTCTTAGAGTAAGGCGAGTTAGGGTAGGACACTAACAATTTCAGAATGAGAATGAAGCAATGCGCTCTTTGGTTTTTTACCTAAGACTTGGTACTTATATCCATTAATGAGTTGTCTTGCCACATAGTTAAGAAGCCACAAGGATTATTCAATCCACGTGAATGATAGGAGCTATGGAGGAGTAATTGAGTTGGATGGACAAAAGGTGACAAAAAACCCAAGAAAATAATATGGGATTAAGAAACTAGTTTTTCAAACTATTGGGAGACAAGCATAAATATTATAAAGTGAGAGAAGAAGATGGGCTCGAAACCCATTTTGACCCATCGAAGCATGTGTAAGTGATTACAATTGAGAATGGTTTATGATGGAGAATACCACCAATTCAACACAAGAGTTGGCAGAAATTTCCATGGAGCATGGTATTAATTATGTAGTTGACACCATAGGAGATCCTTCAAATGTAGTGAAATGAAGTTGGCAAGTCCATATTGACCTCATGCAAGATATTGTCATAAAGTAAACAACGGAAAGGTTAAAAATGAGTTGTTGTCATGTACTTGAGAAACAAATAAATGGTATGTAGAAAACAAAGAATATTGTCGGTGGGATGTTAAACCTTCACAGGGATTGGAAAAGGCTACATTTGTGTGGTTTTGGCTCTAAAAATGCACTGTGAGGTGTTTTTTTTAATAAAACATGGATGATTGGGGGGACCACAAGTTATGTGCAACCTTTGTGAAATAATTCTACACCCAAGCACACGTCTGGAAACAAATATCCATAGCATAGTTTATACATATTTTTGAATGACATTTTTTCTTGTCTAAACACTGTGGTTCTTGTTATGTGTGTGCTCCAAACAATCTTTTTCAAAAAATTCAATAGTGATAATGAATGTGCTAATATTTACCAATGGATGAGAGGATTATTACACATGATTTTACCATGGTTGAATGAGATAGTGACTAGGTTAACGGCACAACTAGTACTATCAAGGCACCAAAAACTAAAGTTAGAAACATGTTAAGTTTGTGTTATGGATTTTAGATATCAAATATCAAGCAAAAACCCATGGAATCAAGGGGTTTGTATGCATGGTCCAATGATTAAGGTGGATTGATAAAATTCCTATCAAAACTCAATCAATAAAGTGGACTAGCAAGAATCCAAGCATTATTGGATAGGTCAAATTAACAAAACAGACTAGTTGAACTCCAAGCACTACTTTATACAAATAGACAAAGTGAATCAACTAGACTAAGCACATCTTGACAAGTCATAAAACATGTGCATAGCCCATATTCACAATAAATGTGGATGATTTGTCTTAATGGAGGCTTCCATCATAAGGCTAGACCATTTTCCAATTCATATCATCATGTTTCTTGGAGAGATAAACGATAATCCACCTACTTTTCCTACACATTAAAAGTCTCGCTTATGGAGTCCCAAGGCCATGTACAAGTTATTTCAACACTAGGTAATTCAAGCAAAGTATGTAACAAGTTTTTTTTGGGTGAGGGTTTTTGTTGTTTAATATCTTATGGTGACCGCCAATGACAAAAGAGGATGGGGTCACGGATCTGGTCAATATA
>NWUY0300010997.1:9279-19528 GCA_004151065.3 Larix sibirica | reverse complement strand
AGGATACGGTGGTCCGTTGGTGGGGATAGATGGATTTCATTCCATCCACCTGGGTTCAATTCCATTGAGACATCTTCTGGCTTGGATTACCGGCCCGCTGAAGAAAAAAAAACTCGTAGCTCATGCATGGATAATAGGTAGAAAACCTATTTAACTAAAGAAGGTAAGAGGTAGTAGCTGAGACATGGAGAAGAATAGGTGATTACAAGTAAGCATGGAGAACAAGTAAGAAATAACTTATTTGTGGCACTTAACTTCTAACTTATCAATGTTCACAACCACAAATTAAGTGAATGTGCTACTTTATAAATACTTATGGGTGTAATCAAATTCTAAAATATAAACATTTATCTACATAATTAATTTATATTATTTTAATATTTAATTTTATCAATTTTAATAATATGTTTTTTAATTGAATTTAATTAATTATTAAAATATATTAAACTAAATTTTAATAAAGCTTTAAAAAAATATGAGTAAAAAGATTAAAATTACTATTCAAATTCAACTTTAACTTTGTAAAGAGTGTAAATTTGTATATGTTAAATGAGAAGTTAATTAAATGGTTAATGGGGTAATTAATTAAATTATATTTATAAAAAAATTAAATGTTGTTTTGTTTAACTATCTTTTACTTAAAAGCATTAGTTAGAGAGAGGAGATAAGAGAGAAGATTTATAGTCATAAAAGCAATTTCAAAGATAGCCCATATATTTGTTGAAAATACATTCTAGTATTTATGGGGTATTAAACTCTTAAAATATTATTTGTTAGCAATATCCATAAAGTACAATATCCTTAGAGATATGAAGGTGGGGCCTTTGCTTTAAAGAGTTTCATGAAGCAAGGAGCAAGGACTAAGGGTTTCATGGCACAGCTCAGGATTCATGGCGCGACGGGGTTTTCATAGTGATGGCACTACTTGGAAAATAGTTAGCGTAACGTCTACTCGAGACTATAGACCTTGGGAGTAGGACTTGGTTTGTTCATTTTCTGACCTTTTTTTGTTTGCTTTGAGGTTTTGGCTTTAGCGCTTCCTTCCTCCATATTTTGATGGTGCTCCTTAGCCTTTTGTAGTTTTACCTTTCGCGTTTTTGTGCCTATCAGTAATTTTTTTGGTCGCCTATCTTATAAGTGGGGACTCTCCAAGGACATCCTTCTTTTTTATTGCCGAGCCTTTTAGCTATTCTCACTAGAGTATTGACTTTCGAGTTTGGCACTTCCCGTTCCACTTGGTATTGATATGGTATTCTTTTGAACGCTGGTCTCTCTACTTTCCTGGCAAGTCACACATTGGAATCCTTGTGGTATATGGAGAAGCCACCCATCGGATCCTTGTATAATGTTTCTCTGATATCAAACGAAGGTTTCTCTAATCTTCCACCCGAGGGCTCCTCCCCCTTCCCCATTGTGGAAACTGATGGTACACCTCTAGATGCGGTAACCATTACACCAATTTTATCTTAGACTTCCAGCCCGAGGGATTACACCTAAAGAGGAGGCTTTGAATGCATGTGTCATAAGGGTTTCCCCAATGGCCGAGAATCATCCACATGTTTCAGGTTCTATTCACGGGATTGAAAGGATCCCATTTGGTTTTAAGTGAAGGCGATGTGTTAAGCGGAAGCCAGAAGTAAACTAGGCCTTAGAAGATGACGTATCTATGAATCAAGCTTTCTCTATGACTGAGACTGCTATCTTCGGTTGTTTTCGGGAGAACAACATGGCCTTGCCAACCTTCAGAAAATGGGTAGTTGCACGATGGTCTTTCCTGAATGATTTGCCTCAGTGCTTTGCTCTCTCTAAGGGGTGGTTGAGTGCCATTCTTCGGACCTCAGAAGATGTCTAGAATAGTCTTGAAGGCACGTGGTTTTGGGGTACCCTCGCTTTCAAAGCCAGGAGATGGGTACCCACATTTGACGCCCAACGTGAACAAAATCACATCCATACTACCTAGGTCAAGCTCCCTGGCTTACCTCCTAAACTTTGGACATTAGAGATATTTTCACTTATTGGAGCTACCTTGGGTTAGTGTTTAGTCTCTGATGACATCTATGAAGCTATGTGAAATCTTGCGGTGGCCAAAATCCTTGTTAATCTGGAACTTCAAGATGGGCTTCTAAATAAGATGGTCATTGCGAAGAGGGGTTTTTCATACAGTCAAGTTATGGATTATGAGGGTCTACCTTTTAGGTGCAATCGATGCCATGAATATAGACATCTTGTTCGAGAATGCCCCAAACCATTTATTCGTCAGTTTTGGAAGTGGAAAGAGCACGATGTTGGACAAGCAAAGGATTTTGTGGTTGTTTAGCAACCCACCCACCCTGGACTGGTGGCTACTCTGAATCACGCGAGCTCTGCAACAACAAACTTAAGAGCATCTTTGACTAGTCCATCCGGCCCTGTCACTGACCATGAGCACATCTTAACGCAACAACATCTTCTCCCTATGACATATGGAGTCATAGATCTGGCCTCTCATGAAATCAGTACGTTATCTTCCTCTTTGGGCAACATATCTACTTCGGATAAGTTTATGTGTGATCCCTTTGCTTATAACCCGTCATTAAGCTTTCTTTCTGAGACTTTTTCTCTTACCACTGGCCTAGCTTATAAACCTCTCCTTTCTTCTCTGTCTAATTTACCTTGTTCTGCTCAATTGACCTTCTCTGCTAGGCCAACTGTCGGGACCTTCAGTCTCTTTGACAACCCTACTCTCTACCCCGTAGAGACTGGATACTTACCTGGTGGTTCACATACGACGATTGGAGGCTACCCTCTGAACTCTCCCCTATATTACCTTCTCTAAACCTTTCCTCCTCCTTCCAAACATGCTCAACTATTGGGTCTATTATCCTGAAGGAGACACGCCCTCTTTCTTCCTCTAAAGCTTGTTTTTCCTCAGAGGTCAGACCCTTTGCTCCTCTCCCGGAATGCACGCATAACCCTCCCGAGCCTGTCTCGACCATCAATTGTGATGATATCCCAGTTACATTACATGTTGTAGATATCGCTCCACCACTTATATCCTTTGAGTCCAATTGTAATGAGTAATTTTGCATTTACCATACTCCTTCACCCAAGTCATCTATGGGGACAAAGATCAAGGCCAAGAGCTCCCCGAGGTATTTCTCCAAGCCTCGATCTTCCGTCATTCCTGATGCTACTAATGTTTCATCTGTGGGTTTCTCTTTGGTTAACAATGGAGGCCATGGGTGCCTCATAGAACACAGCTAAGTCATGACTACTACCAAGAAACAGTCTGCTATAGAAGCAAGAAGAGGCAGGTAAAAGACCATCAAGGGGGCCTTAGCACACACCCACAGAGTGGGGTTACCTTAATTTTATACATCACCCTCAACATTAGAGGGTTGGGCCATCCCTCCAAGAAACTAGCCCTAAAGAGGTTGGTGCAAACTCACCACCTTGATATTCTACTTCTTTAGGAAACATTGGCAGTTGGAGTCACATTTTTAATCGATCTGAAGTTATTATTGCTCGGATGGGATTTCAACACCCTTGATGTTATCGATCAATCTGGTGGCTTGGTCACTAGATGGAATACGCATTCTATTACTTGTACAAATTTTTGGGGGATCACCTGTGGATTGGGTTTAGAGATTTATACACGTGATCTGGGTCTCTCTTTTACTCTACTGAACATTTATGGACCTCACTACAATAGAGTGGATTTATGGGATAATTTATTTGTTGTTGGCTTCCATTAGACTGAGAGTTTCATCCTTGCAGGTGACCTCAAGTTTTCTCTCAGTGAGGCAGAGACCTAGGGTGAACATGCCCATAAGGATCCCTTATCGAAATTTTTTGCACATAAACTTGATGAGGTTGCTTTACTAGATATCCCTCCTGTCATTCTCAAGCCCACTTGGAGTAATAAGCGCACATGTGATTGGTCCATTGCTAAGAGACTTGATCGTTCCCTCATCAATGATGGTTTTTTACATATGGCTTCTAGCATTAAACAATGGGTTGAAGTCAATGGTGAACCTGGTCATCACCCTGTCCTCCCAGAAGTCAAGGGGACTTTTGTAAACCATCAACCCCTTTCAATTTTTGTGATATTTGGCTTTAGGATTAAATTTTTCATGAATTGGTCAAATATATTTGGGTCCCTTTCGATGCCCAAGCTCGATGTTCTGCAGCTTTACATCTTCTAGATAACCTTAAAAGTCTCAAATCTCACACTATCTCTTGTGTGTCAGATAAACGGGAGCAAAGGGGGGAATATCTTTCACGAATTGAGGATCAACTAGCTACATTTTACTCGTCTAATCCTATGGGTTTTTGCACTATTGATCAAAAGCTTCAGATTTATCAACTCGAATCCAATAGAACAAAAATTCTTTAGGATGAAGAGGCCTCCCTAAGGATAAAAAGTCATGCGATTTGGTTACAGAAGGGTGACAACAATTCAAAGTTTTTCCACAATTATAAAAAACACAAGATAAATGTCAATTCCATATGGGAGATCGAAGGTTCTGAAAGGAATATGGTTAATGGTTTCCATGATGTTACTCATGTGGGGTTCAACACTATTCTAATTTATACATGGAGGACGAAACAGTTCATGTTGGAGCTTATATCTCACTACCCTAACTCTGTGATAGATAAGCATAACTTATCTCTCCATCACAATGGAAGAACTTGAGGTCGAGGCCATCAAAGTTATGCCACATGACAAGAGCCTAGGGCCCGATGGGTGGCCCATTGAGTTCTACTCTGGGATGTTTGAGATTATTAGCAAAGACCTACTTGTACTGGTTAAAGAATCCAAGATCAAGGGCAGATTTCTAGCTACTTTCAACTCTACATTTTTAACTTCGATCCCCAAGAAAGATAAAGTGGACAAGATGGAAGATCTCTGGCCCATTTCATTATATAACTAAATCTATAAGATGACTGCGAAAATCATTGCAAAAAGAGTCAGGGGTATCTTATCAAAATTCATTTTGCCTAAACAATTTGCCTTCCTTGAAGGTAGGCAAATCCATGATGCTATCGTTATAGCACATAAAGTTTTACACTTGGCCAAGATCAAACACATTCCTGATGTGGTTATGAAGGCGGAATTGAGTAAGGCATATGAAAGAGTGAATTGGACTTATCTCAAGTTGTTACTTATCCAGGTAGGCTTTCAACTACATGTGGTGAATTGGATTCTAGCCTACCTACAATCTGTCAGTTTCGCTATGCTCATTAACGGTTCAAATTCACCTTTTTTCAGACCTGGAAGAGGCCTCAGGCAAGGTTTCCCATTAGCTCCTCTTTTATTTGTGTTAATTATGGAAGGAATCAACAGGACTGTTACATCATCTAGAACCCATGGATTTTTAAAAGGCTTTCATTTTGGGGGCTCTATTTACATCACTCGTCTACTCTTTGTAGATGACATACTTCTCTTCTCCGATTGATCTAGAAGGGAGATTGCAAAGATTAAAGTTATTCTTACCCTCTTCTCTGCTGCTACAGGTATGCTTTGCAATTCCAACAATTACTCTGTGTCATCTATGAATTTGGATGTTGTAACGACTAGACGGATTATGGATCTATTTGAGTTTGATACCATTGACATATCACAGGGTATTAAATATTTGGGGTTTGTCATTCAGCCTAATGACTACACTCATAAAGATTGGGCCTGGATCATATCGAAAGTTGAGTGTAAGATACATCTCTAGTGTAATAGATGGCTCTCCAAAGTTGGTCATTTGGTTCTATCGAAATTTGTGTTGGAAGGCTTACATGTCTATTGGGTTTCAATAGCTCATGTCCCCATTGATGTTTTGGAATGCATTTGGAAATTGCCTTTTAATTTTTTATGGAGAAGGAAGGTCGATGGTAAGTTTTTTCATTGGATTTCTTGGAAAGGGATCACTCTCCCCAAAGTACTCGGAGGATGCGGACTTAAGTATCATTTGAGTTGCTAAAGCTCTTGATGCAGAGGGTGTATGGTGTGTGATTAGAGGTGAAGGCATGTGGGTACAAGTTGTCCAACAAAAGCATATGTATCCCATGAACATTATGGAATGGCTCAAAACAAGAGATAAGTCACTGTGTAACATTTCCATCACGTGGAAGGAAATTCTTTCTGCCTTTGATATTGTTGGAGATTGGATAACCTGGGAGGTTGGCAATGGAAGACATATCAGGATCGATCTTGATCCATGTCTTGGTAGTCATGATTTTCATAGACTGCCTGAGAACATGGTCGATTCTCTTGTTGATAGAGGTTTCGTCTTTCTACATTAGATACATGATCACCTCAACAGTACTACATGATCACCTCAACAGTACCCCACCTACAACAAGAATGGCTTACCACTAAACATATGGATTTTTAGAATGGTGATAAGATCATATGGGAGTCATATGTCAAAGCACTTAAGGATTGTCACATCATAATTGGGGAGAAGCCAGATTCTCTTCTATGGACCCAAAATGTTTATGCGGTATATACCAGCCCAAGATTGGTTATCAGGTTATCTGTGCTGCAGAAGACATCGTTCCCATAGAGTGGTGGAATATGGAAATATGGAACATCAATTGTCCCCTCAAGACCAAGCTGTTTATGTGGCTCACTTTAGCTGACAAAGTTCCAACATGGGACAATCTTATCATAATATTTGGGGTTGGCCCTAGCAGGTGTGCTTTATGTCGATCTAATGGTGAATTTATCAATCACATGTTCATTCATTGTCCGTAATTTTTAGATATGTGGAGATATGTTTGTCGGGTCACATGCATTATTTTTATTTGGGATGGATACGATGTCAGTGATGCTTTTCACAAATGGATTACCAAATCTGCATTTGACTCTTTCAAATCCCTCCCTGTTATTATGATATGGGGGGCTTGGCTTTCCCGCAATATGACGATCTTCTAGGACGTTTTCATCCCTCCTCATGTATATGCTGCCAAGAGTTTGGCCATATTGGAACATTTCCCCTAGGTGAAAAAATATAAACCTAACAGGAACATTGTTGAGGAGCACACCGACAAGTCCATGCCATGGTGTTCCTTTGATGGTGCGACGTAGAGATGACATAGCCTTGGAGGTGCAAAGGGTGTATTGTACATTAATGATAAACATTGGTACAAACTTTCAGTTGGTCTTGGAAAGGCCACCAATAACTTGGTTGAATTATCTACTGTCAAGATGGTACTGAGGTTAGCTATGGCAAAAGGGGTGAAAAATATGCAATTTTTCAATGATTCTCTTCTCATCATTAAATGGTTTAATCATAAGAGAACCCCCAATAACATCTACTTAAGGCCTCTCTATGATGACATATTCAGAATGATTGGTATTTTTGAAGGCTACTCCTTCAATCATATTTATAGAGAGAGGAATGAAGAAGCTGACACTCTATCTAAGATGAGACTACACCTAGCTGCTGGCTCTTGGAAATTGTGGGAGGTCATCAATGACATAATTAAGGAAATTGATCCGGGCCCATTTACTTTGTAATCTTCCCACGAAGATCAACTCCATGAGTATATTGTGGCTTCTATCCTTCACCTTTTATGCTCCTCCACTTCGAATATATTAGTTGTAATTGCATTACTGGTGGACAAATACCTTTTGTGGATGACTTATCTAGCTGTTAAGCATGCTCTCTATAGTACATATGTTTAAAAAATTGATGATACTACTCTCATACATCTCTGTCTGTTGTAGTAATGTTGAAGAAGAGCTTTGTGTATGGCATCATATGCCAAATGAACAATATGATTCAGAGTTTTTAATAAAAAAATTGAGATGTGATAATTTTTTGTTGAAAAAAAAATGAACTTGGGTTATCCTACCATTATTAAATATTTATGAACATTCACATTTTCACATTGATTATTGAGGGTAGTTTTATTATGAGTATTTGTATATACCTTTTTTTTTTTTAACCTTGTGTGAATATTTCATACTCAAGGAGAATAATTTGCCCAAAATCAAGGAAATGCAAGTAATATAGGCTTAGCAAGAGCATCTTTAGGAATATAAAAAGTAATCTAGGGTTCATGGTCCATCAAGGCTATCTTGTGAGCTTGCTTCAATAGAACGTGTAGACCTTAAAGAAATTCTATGTGATAGTTGAGAAGTTGTATCTAGGGTTCTTTAAATCTGAGCATAGGCTTGGAGACAAAGAAGTATAATTAGATAAACAAAATTTGAAAAAAAAATGAAACTATCAAGAAAAAAATGGTTACTCACAATAAGTTGTTTGATAATGGGAGACAAGAAGATGAAACATTTAAGTACAAAATTCACAATTGTTCAAAGTATCATGCAGACTTGGCAATGCATTAAACATTGTGTTTGCAAAGGAGAAACTGGACCAAGCAAGCAAAAAAGAAATACCACTACCAAATATGAACTCTCATGAAAATTTTATATTTTATATTTAATGCTATTAGTTCCCCACACTCTAGTCTCTTTATGATGTCCATAAACCAAGCATGAAACAAAATTAAAGATTTTATATTTTATATTTAATGTTATTAGTTTCCCCACACTCTAGTCTCTTTATGATGGACATATACCAAACATGAAACAAAAATTGAAGATTTTATATTTTATATTTAATGTTATTAGTTCCTCACACTCTAGTCTCTTTATGATGGCCATAGACCAAGCATATTAAACATCGATGAAACAAAAATAGATATAATCTACTTGAAAAAGAAAACTAATACAACAATTATATTAGATGTTAATGTCTTGAATATGTGATACATATTTTATTGTATGTATAAAATATTTTAACCTGTATTTTTATCATTAAGTTTGATGAAGAGATTAGAAGTTAAATACTTATTTATTTAAAAAGGTAATTATATTTTATAATTCTTATTATTGACTTATTGAATCATAATGATAAAAAATTCTTTAGATATTTAATGCTATTAAAAATGATTTATTTTATACACCAACATAGATTCATTTTTAATCCTAAATCTATTAAACATTAAAAAAAATGAAAAATTCACTAAAATACAAATTTGAATGTTTAAAAGATAAAGTTAAAATAAATATATACTTACTTTAAGTTAATTTTTTAATTTTATTATTATCATAAACATACATTTAATTAAAAAAATCTCATTTTTCTTAATATAATTATAGATTTGGATATTTAATAAAAAAAATTTAAAGTATTTCATTTTTCATAATTTAATTATAAACTTGGATATTTAATAAAATTAATATTTTAAAATTTTGTTATAACACATAAACAAAAACTTGGATATTTAATAAAATTAATTTTTTAATATTTTATTACGTCACGTCAACCAATTGAGTCTTTAATTTTATCAATATCAACTTCCAAAATCTAAAAGTTTTGAGATTAAGCATGGATTTACATTTCATTTAAAAACGTTAAAAATAATAAATACATATATACGACAATGAAAACAGCATATAGAACTTTCTACTATGGGTGTCAGGGTGATGTTAGCGACTTTTGTGGTGTGTTGGTTTGACTAAAAGCTGCGTAGTTATCCGTGCAAAGGATACGTACCTACAAGGCCCACTAATTTGGTCGTACTTATCATATGGTCGGTGCCAAATAATGGGCTTCTAAAAAGTAAGTGATTAATGTGGGTTTATAAAAAGTGGGTGATTGATGTTTAATTTATATGTGGATTTTAGTGTTTGATTTGAAATTTAAGATAATATTTTCGGAGCAAGTTAAAAGGTGGAAAAAATTAATTATGTTTTTCGAAATTTTGAAAGTCATTGATTAATGAGAACTTTGATATATCATTTTTGTTTTTAGGTTAAATAATCGGTTTTCTATAAAGTGGGTGGTTTAACATGTAATGTACTTATGGATTTTAATGTTGATATGAGATGGGAAATAGTTTTTTTTTGCGAGTATGTTAAAAGTAAACAAATTTATTTATTTATTTTTAATTTTAGAAGTGATAGTTTTATTTCATTGATGGGAACTTTGACCATGTAATTTTTTTTTAAGGGTTTTGGTCTATTTTTAGAATATCTAGATTGTTGAAATTTCAAAAAATAAATGAATCAAAGTGGAACTTTCTCTCACCAGACTAGTAGTTGAAATGTTGAGTTTGTCTACCTTTTTACTCACCCCTATTTTTCTGGAAGTAAGATGGTTTAAAATCTAAATAACTTGTTCTTTTTTACAACCAACATAGGTCCATCTTAAACTCGGATATATTAAACACAAAGAGGGATCCAATTTCTTGAGGTGTATTT
>NWUY0300010995.1:40226-51934 GCA_004151065.3 Larix sibirica | reverse complement strand
ATCTAAAATATAAAGATAACCAAATTGGATTTTAACTTTACCCAAAATTAAATCTTAACTCCCTTACATAATATCTGAAATATAAAGATAACCAAATTAGATTTTAACTTTTCTCCGAGTCAAGCATCATATCCAAATCGTATTTAGCTTTGTTTAAGGGAAAATAAGAGATGTCAACTTCTTTTCTATTATTCAAGCTTAAAATAGGCACACGTGCAACAAATTCTATGTCACTTGGGCAATCCACTACGAGTAAAAGGATTATTTCTATGAAAAACGAGCTGTAACTTTGCATGTAAAGTCTCGAATAAATGCTCTCACAAAATGCACACTTATGCAAATAATATAAACTATTCAAGAGAATTACCATTTTTGCAATGATGTTGTTTATTAAGATACATTTTCGAGCATAGTAGCAATGCAAAACAAGAAGAGAAGGAGGAGGAAACTATCAATTATTATGTAGCAAAATTATCCTATAAAATGAACAGTCTATCATGCCTATACTTTGAGTAATATTCCTCGAAAAATAAATCTTCATAGATCTTACTTTCAATATTATAAACATCTCATTTTCCTAGGCGATCCTTGCATGAAAAGGGGAATTTCTAAGTTTGTATGAGAGTTAACAATCTTTAAAAATATATAAACGATCGTCAAGTCTAAAATATTTTTTTTTTATTGATGGCAAGATGGCCATATAACAATCTTGGCACTAAACGAAATCAAATAAGTCATATAAGTGTGCTTTGAAAATAGATGTAAAAGGATAACTTACTTCAATGGCCCAAAACATATTTGAGAGTGGGTTTTAATGTTGATAACAATTACATAGACTAAAGAAAAACAACAAATTTTTGCATATTATTATAGAAAATAATATGCATAATAAATGTTTGCTAGTCAAGTTTGTTAACACAAATATATGCCATGGGCTTCAACCATGGTTCAAGTCTCTCCAATAATATACTTCATTAATATTTGCATCAAAACAAGGTACCAAGTGCAAAGCATTTTTTTTGCAAAATAAGTATCTCTATCTCATGCCCTATAGGTCAAAGGAAGAATCACATCTCACAAATGTGAAGCCTTACATTGACACACAAAATACTTAAAATCTCAAAGCATATAAAAACACTATACTATCAAAGGGTTCTTGGTCACAAGTAATACATACAATTTCAAAACTTACAAAAAAATTATACCATTATATATATATGTGTGTGTGTGTGTGTGTGTAAAATACAAAATTATTGTTGAAATAGGGTGATATAACCCCACAACCTAAATACATATCATATATATATAATTAGTAAACTAAATAAAAAATTTATTTAAGATCTAATAATAATAAATAAACCATCATAAACTCATATTAACCCCAACTTTTTAAACATAAATACATTCATTTGCATACTTAATAAATCCAATGTTAAAATGAACCTAATTTTCTAAACACAAATAAATTAATTTTAATATTTAAATCCAATGTTTAAATAAATCTATGTATAATCATTTTCCATTGCTAGTTGTTTGTGATTTCAACAACATAGCAAACTTATATCAAGTTAAATCCATGAATAACACAATGGGTTGGTGAAATTAAGTACGATTCTCTGGCATATTATGTACGATTCATAAGTGAAAAAAAATTGTTTTATGCTAATCAAGGATTGCTCGCAATCTCAAGAATATATCAAAAAACTATATCAGTCGCAATCTCATGAACATATCATAAACTATAAGCTAAACCTCCATGAGCACACATCCACAAATTCAAAACATATCATAAGTTATACCATCATAAGTGTACATTCATGAAGAACTCTAGTGTTGCAGATAGAAAATTGGGAGAGTTAGAGTTTAACGCATGCTTCTGGAGACAAAGTTCTGTGCAGCATTCAAAGCCTGGTTGGATGGATCATCCCCTTCCTCTGGATCCAGATCCAGCAGTCAGGTGCCAGTTTTTGGAAGACTGCTTCCATCATCTTGTGGCATCCAAGCCTGCTTCAAGCAAAACCCCTGCGAAAAATGACTCCAAATTTGTTAAGAAGGCTGATGTACCAGAAGTTAAGATATCCTATGCGCCGCTAAATGCAAAGCTATTGCATTATTAGAAAAATTATTAATAGGTCACTTCACGATCCTTTGGCCTTCTCCCAGATCCACAAAGATCTGGATAAATAAGAACTGACGACCATTAATCCAAGGAGAAGTCCAACAAATATTTTGCGGGAAAGGGTTCTTCATAGTTTGTGTTTGAGAAAAAGGAAGATAGAGACCTGATCTTCAGGAATGGGCCTTATTTCATGGGACCAAGAGGGATGTATATCAACAAGTGGGACTTGTCATTCGACCTTGAGAAAGATATCCCCACTGTAGTTCTAGTTTGGGTGAAGCTGCCCCATCTCCCTCCTCTTCACTGCTAGAATGAAGAATATATGAGAGAAATAGGGAACTCTCTCGGGAAATACATAGACAAATATGAACCCAAGCCGCCAATGTTTTCATGTGCAAGAATCTGTGTTGAAGTAGATCTAGAAAAGGGTCTTCCAGAAGCCATCAATTTCAATGGATGGTTGGACTCACCTTCAGACAGTAGATTATGAGAAAATCCCCTTCAAGTGTAAAGTATGCCAGAATATGGCCACTTTGCAAGATTGTGTCCTAAAAAAAAAGCAGGAGCTAGAAGAAGGACAAGGAGAAGAATGGAACGAAGTCCCGAGAAAGAAAGGCAACAAAACAACCCTTAACCCATCGCAATCTCCAAATAAGAGGAAGATCAAGTACAAATAGATTCCAAGCTCTCATAATGAGGATCTGAAGAAGAACAAGAGCAAATAGGGGGAAAAAACAAGGACGCTCAAAGAAAACGAAAAATCAGAAGAAACCCTAAGAGCCAAGGAAAAGACCCCTGAGATGATTAATATAGATAAGGAAGGAAACCATACGCAGCATCGTGAGGATATCAGGCCTGATATCTCGCTAAGATCTGGGGGTTCGGTGACCAGATCTAAATATAGGGAAAATATGGAAGACACATTCGGAAAGCAGAGAAGAAGAAGAGGAGCCTCAAGCAAAAAAGGAAGGAAGCCCAATAGATTCCTAAGAGAGCAGGAAGCAAGCAAGAGAAAAAGAGGCGGGTAATCAAACCAACTTAGACCAACACATCAGGATACAACAGGAAATTAGACTCAAGGAACCACAAAGGAAAAGAAGGACAAAGCACCCCCCACCCAGGAAATAATGNNCCTTAGTTGCAAACTTTAATTTCTATCAAACTATTATTCATTGCCTCGAGATTGTAAACGCAATTGTTGTGCCATTGGCTTGTTCAGGTCCTATTTGCTTGACATCTTAGAAGGCGTGTTTTGGGTGGAGTGTTATCTCGAAGTTCAAAGCAGGTGCTAGGTGAAATTTGTGGCGAAGGCTTTATTGCATGGTGAGATTTGTGCCGAAGGTTTTATTGCATGTTGCTTTATGGCAGTCCAACAACACTAGAAGTATTAATTTTCTTTCCCTATTTGAATTCCCTCTATTAAATGCATGGATTCTCTTAAGCACTGGAACTCAGAGGGATATCCATGATCAAGAAAATTCCACTGACTCACACCTGTGCAGCCGCTGCCTGTAACAATTTGCCTGGTTTTATACTCGATAGTTGCATCAAATTGTCCACCTAATTCTGTGTGAATTTGGCAGAGGATACTTAATACATAGTTGAATGTATGTGAGAGCCCTTACTACAACAAATCAAAAAAAATTCGTAAGCAACCTATGATTTTGTGTATGATTTTCTTTGCATTTTCGAGGTTTCCAGATTTTGATTGTTCCACTGTATTTAATGGTTGTAAACGCAAACTCAGAGCATTGGTTTATTTGTGGGATATGGATTTTTCAGCTGTTTAGATATTCCTATGGTTTTCCAGTTCTAGTGGTTGCATTTCTGGTTGCATCTATCTTACAACAATTGCAAGACTTATGGTGAAAAGGGTTTTAGTGAAGAGGGTTTCCAGGTAAGAGTGTCTTTACCATTTACTCTATATATTGTTGTTTTATCTTGCAGTTGTGTGGATCCCGGTGTGAATTTCCATTCCGAGTTTTTCATACATTTAGTACATCTCCTTATTATGCCCTTTGTAAAATTCAACTATTGTTAAGTTGGTGAAATAGATTGTTGTATGTCAAACCATTTGTTTTTGCTCCAAGAAACTGCCTCGACTTCAAAAACTTGCGACATACTTCTGCTACGCTACAATGGTTTCGGAGGGGGCTCCTCCCCCGCCACCCCTAGGTGATGATCTGGTTTTTTATCCCTTCTGTCATCTCTCACCTCCAAGCCTCGAATCTGGAATCTCCCTAAGCGATTTGTTAACAAAACATATGAAATTCCTAAAGCTGAGATGTCGCCGACCTCATTTCGTAGCATGACTCGTGCCTTATCTGAAAGAGGTATGATCAGTCAATTTAATGGGATGTGGCCTTCACTAGCTACAATGGAGCAATGGTTAGACAAATCATCGAGGTCGCTCGTCAATGGAAACATGGCTCTTTATGCATGTGGTAAAGGTTTTTTTGTATTTCACTTTCAACTATTAGAAGACAGAGATCTAATATTTCGCAATGGACCTTACTTCTTTGGTTCTAAAGGGTTATACCTGAACTGGTGGACTCTTGATTTCAATCCTGAATATGAAATCCCCTCTGCGGTCCCAGTATGGGTGAAGCTCCCTCGTCTTCCACTATATTGTTGGGGGGATGATTGCCTGAGATCCATTGGAAACTCACTGGGTAAATATGTAGATCAATCAGTTCCAAAAGGCAAGTAGTTCTCATGTGCGAGGATGTGTGTTGAAGTGTACCTTGAAAATATCTTACTGACTAAAATCGTGCTTACTTATGGTTCCTGGTCTCATTATCAACAACTAGACTATGAGCAGTTTCCTTTTAAATGTAAAATTTGCCATGATTACAGTCACTTTGCAAGGGACTGCAAGCAGGCAAATCCATATGGAAATCCAAAAAAAATTCATGAAGAGAAATGGTAGACTCATAAAAGGGAAGCAACCCAAAAAGGAACCTCAACTGTGCACAACCCTCTAAAGGCGTCTTCAACTCAAGGTGCCCACGTCGCCAATCAATGTGATATGTTGGCCTCAATCGAGGAGAAAAATTCTCAAGATCTGGAAGACTATCTTACTATGTCAAATGAAAATCAAGATCTGAATAAAAAGTTAAAGATCTCTTCGGGCAAGACTCCTCCTTCTACAAAAAGCTACAAAGAAGCCACTACTAGATCTGTTCCAATGCTTCGTCAAATTATGGGTCATCTGATAGCTACAAATGCATTAGATACAGATGAAGGTCAATTAGCTTCAAAATCCCCTATTAATGTGAACTCTCCTGAAGTAACCTCTCTTCAAAAACAATTCTCCAAGAATAATCATGGAATTGTAACAAGAAGCAAATCTATTCACAAAAGTGGGAAAAATAAGAATGAAGATAATGAGGGGAACTCGCAGAAGCAATGGGGTAGGAGAACGGATAAAGAAAATTGAGAAGATGAGACTGCTTGAGAACATTGACAAGGACATCAATCCAACTTGGATAAGGACCTCAAATGAACAAGGAGGAGGTAAGCCCTATCCTCACATTGTTAAATAATGAAGGTTGTTTCTTGGAATTGCAAGGGATTGGGAAGCTCTAAAAAAGTATTAGCAATGAAAAAACTCTCTATATCTAAAAATCCTTATATCCTTTGTATCCAGGAAACAAAATTGGAGAAGCGAGAAATGCTAAATCTCAACATAAGACTATGGAAAAATAGTAAGGCCTTAGCTGTCGGTTCAAGGGGAGCATCAGGAGGGATTTGATCAATTTGGAATCCATCTTGCCTTGAGATTATTGCTTTTGAAGAAAGACAGTCATATATTCTTACTGTCTTTAGGCAAAATGATAATGGATCTTCAATAACAGCCATAAATATTTATGCTTCGGTGGTTTATGGAGAAAAATTATTTTCTGGCAGTCCCTGTCCCAGCTTAAGAACCATGGTTATGCTAATCGATGTGTCATTGAGGGAGATTTAAATACTACTCTTTACAATTCTGACAAAAAAAAAAAAAAAAAGGGGGGGGGGGGAAATTNGAGACCTTTTCGGGGTAAAAATGGAGGACTTTATCTCAAGCTGGGATCTCTTTGACATAAAGCCAAAAAAAAAAAAAGGTGGAAATTATGTCCGAGACCTTTTCGGGGTAAAAATGGAGGACTTTATTTCAAGCTGGGATCTCTTTGACATAAAGCCAACAAAAGGCCTCTTCACATGGACCAACAAGAGGTCAGGGATTCATCATATAACAGCCCGCCTTGATAGATTCTTTGTAAGCAACGATCTAAGGTTCCATAATAAGATTGTCTCCTCTGCAATTCTGCCATACAGTGAATCAGATCACAAGCCTATTTCAATTATTTTCTTGTAAATGGAAATTTATGGCCCTCTTCCTTTGCGTTTCAATCCTTTGTGGTTGCAGAACAATGAATCCTTTAAAATCATAACCACATATTGGAAAACATATATTTATGGCTCCACTTCCTTTGTATGGGAATCGAAACTGAAATTGGTCAAAATGGCCCTTAATGATTGGGTCAAGAAGTATTTTAAATCTATTGCAACAAGGAAAGAAGAAATAAGCAATCAGATAAAGGTCCTAAAAGAAAGTATTGAGACAATAGTAGTTACTCCTCAACTTCTCCAGAAAGAGAAGCAGCTTAATACCTAGATGCATTCCATTCTGTGAAATGAGGAAGAGCACTAGAGGCTCAAGTCTCGCAACCTTTGGTTACAAGCAAGGGATCGCAATACTTCCTTTTTCCACAACCAGGCTTGAGCACGAGAAATCCATAATCAAGTTAAAGAAATCATTCCCGAGAATGGAGATCCTATCTGCTCCTTTGATGAAATAAAAAAGGCAGCTAAAGACCATTTTAGTTCTCTCTTTACATAAGATACAAATCTTGATGAAAACATAGTTAAATAATTTCTTATCTCTGTTCCCCAATTGGTCACGGAGAAAGATAATATGGATCTATGTAAAGAAATTCCTGAGGAAGAAGTCATAAAAGCAATATGGAGTTTAGACCTTGATAAGGCTCCTGGTCCAAACAGTTTTACAATCCATTTATGCAGAGCATTCTAGAATACTATTAAGTATGATCTTTGTCGAATGTTGAATAGCTAAAAATTCAAAGACAAGTTAGGAGGAACCGTTAATTCAACTTTCCTCGCTCTTGTTACTAAAGATTCAAACCCCACTTCCTTTAACTGATTTAGGCCTATTTCATTATGAAACACCTAGTACAAGATCCTTACAAAGATCTTGGAAAATCGGTTAAAGCCTCTGCTTTCCAAGCTCATCTCTGAAAATTAGGGGGGGTTCGTACCTAATCGTAACATCCTAGACAATGTTATTATTATTCAAGAAGCCTTACATTCAAGCAATTGCGAAGGAGAAAAATAAATGGTTGTAAAGTTGGATATGGCCAATGCATTTGATCGGGCAAAACATTATTTTTATTTCAAGTTCTAAAGCACTTTGTTTTTTCTAATGGATTCATCAGATGGGTGCAGGAATGCATTGGGAGTCCTTGGATGGCGCTTTTGGTTAATGGAAGGCCAACGGAATTCTTCCAAGCCTCTCGTGGTCTCCGTCAAGGATGTCCACTTTCCCCAATCCTCTGTATCTTGATGGATGATAGTTTAAACAGGAAACTTGAACAAGAACGAGTGACGGGCAATTAGTTGGTTTGCAAATTGCTAGCAATGTTAAAATCCTAAACCATTCTTAGTTTGTAGACGACATGTTGTTACTTGGGGAGCCTCTAAAATTATTGCAAGACGATTCAAAATAATTCTCGGTACCTACTTAGAAATTTATGGTGCCAAATTCAACAAGAGTAAAAGCCAAATCGTTGGTTGGAATTGTTCACATCGTATCCTGTGAGCCATTTCCATTGTCCTGTAATTTTCGTTCGTTTCAGATGGGAAACCCTTCAACTACTTAGGTCTCTCTATTTCGATTGGTCCCGTACCTATGAAAGAGTGGGAAAGTCTTCTTCATAAATTAAAAAAGAAAATATCCTCGTGGGGCACGAGATGGCTAAATCTATCAGGCATAATTATTCTTTTAAAATCAATTATTTCCTCTTTACCTATCTTCTAGTATGTTGTCTCCTAAAGGCATTCAAGTGCAGATAGGAATTATACTTCATAAATTCATTTGGGAAGAAGGAAAATCCAACAATTTTTTTCCATCTAGTCAATTGGAATGTGGTTCATTCCTCAAAAAGAAATGGAGGCATTGGGGTTCGGGACCCTGCTCTCTTCATTCAAGCTTTGGGAGCCAAACTTGTTTGGAGAATTCTAAGTGACGGGGATGCTTGGTGGCAGCAAGCCATCAAAAGTAAATACTTGTCATGGCTCAATCCTCTACGTTCAGAGCTAAAATATTGGATTGGAAAAGGTTCTGGCATATGTAGACTATGCAAGGCCTTGACCTCTCTTATTATAAACCACCTTAATTGGAAAGTAGGGAATGGTGCACACATTGATTTATGGAATGATAACTACATTGTCCAAATCTTTGCTGAAATTCTTAAACAAGTTTTTGAATTAAAGGAATGGTTGAGATCGAGAGGAATGAGAACTCTTAAAGATATTTCTCTTTGGGATCCCTCCACAGGAGATTGGAATGGTTGGAATCATTTCCTCAATGCTTCAAGAACAACAACAATTTTTTTTCTCTTGTATCAAAGGCTCTAGCCCAAGCAATTTGCACTCAAAGGATTCTCGAGAATATAATTGGAATTCCGGTGGATATCATGTAAAATTGGGTTATTAAAATCTACTTGAATCGTCTTCTAACCCCCCTTCTTCATATATGTGGAAGACCATTTGGCGTCCAGATGGTTTTCCAAAAGTAAATGTATTTTGTTGGATGATGGTTCACAGGAAAAATTTAACGGGAGACAATTTAAAAAAGAATGGCATTCAAGGCCCTTCACCATAGGCCCTTCATGGTGCAGTCTTTGTAAAAAATACCAAGAATCTGTCAAACACTTATTTCAAGAATGTCAATTCACTCTAGATGTTTGGTGCCATGCATATGCAAAGATCGATGTTAATTCTTGTCTTCCTTCCCCCTGGAAATCCATGTTCAACTGTTGGAAATGTATTCTCTCGAGTCTCCTTCAGTCCAAAGTCTTGATAAAGTGCTTCAGCATAACTCTCCCAAAATATCTCTGTTGGAAAATTTGGTTGGCACGTAATAAAGTTGTGTTCAATTCTGATTTTCTCTCCCCCTCAACGATGGCTTATCAAGCCCAAAGTCTTCTTTCATAAGCCCTTTCAACTTGGGGCTTTCCCCCTCACAATTTGGATGAACTAAGAGATCCTGAGAAGCGTTGGACTTCTAGATTAAAAGTACATGCCTCTAAATCTTCCATAGTTTGAAAACCACTTTGAGACAGGTCTTGGAAATTTCGATTATCTCTTAAAGATTTCTCCTTATGGATTGAACATAACAGGTACCAATTATGCTTTTTGATGGTGCTTCTAAAGGAAATCCTGGGAAAGATGGGGCATGCGAGATGATTCTCCTCCTTAATAAAACTATTGAAAATTACGCCTGGGTTATTGGTCTTGCCACAAACAATCAAGCAGAGCAATTGTCCCTATGGCAGAGGCTTATTCTCCTCAAGAAAAAATTTATTCGATCTGCTTATGTGATTGGGGACTCCCTCCTTACGATTTCCAAACTCCGGCCATTACAACAAGGGGAAATAGAAACTTCTCAAGACTTAATCAACAGATTCTATCGATTAAGTACATGGTTCTCCTCTTTATCCTTTATCTATGTTCCATGTGAAGTAAATAATGAGGCCGATATCCAAGCCAATAAAGGAGTTTTGTTGTATTATGGAAAACTAGTATTTTCGAAGGGGAGTCTGAAATTAACTATCCTCCATGAAGATTCTATGGATATCTTGCAGGTTTTCTGGTGGCCGTTCCATTTTGTTCTTTTGGAATTTCATGGATAGATCAATAAAACATTGGTTTTATAATTATTCATAACAGATCTCTAAACTGGGCTTCTTAGCGTGCTTGGAGCAAAGCATTTGCGTTCAGCATATGGGCAATGCATCAAGCTCGAACTATGGAGAGTTCTTATACGGTTTATTGGATCGTTCTTATATTCTATTAATGCCTTTAGGTATCAATTTGAAGTGTTGCTACTGTATCTGGATCTCATAAGTAAGGAATTTTATTTGAATCCATAGGAGATCAACCATCGCACTAATCAACTTGTATTATAAGTGTACTTTGTTAAGTTCCTCTTTCTGCCGAGTGTATAACAGTCGATTTAGTTTAATCCTAAATAGAAAGTCCATCAAGAGAAGAAAGCAATGCCTTCCTGGCAGGTTTATTTGTAATATTGAACCGTTCTTTTTTGTGTGGAATCTTTCCTTTGTTGAGTTAGCTTAGCCTTTTAATCAATACACAATTACCCATCTTTTTTAAAGGAAAATAGATTGTTGTCTAGCACTTGGAGTTGGAGTGCAAAATACTTGTTTTGACCATCTCTAGGTTTGTGCGTATTGAAATTTGGGCTCTTTCCATCCTTGTGAAGGAAATCACTCTTCACCTCCTGTAAGGCCAACTAGGGCATTTTAGTTTTGCAATGCTTATGTTTTGACTTTTAAATTCCCCCATATTTCTATATATGATATATAAATATATACATTGATCACTCCCTTAAGGTCAAAGCTGGGCTAGGCTCGGGGACAAATAATGTGTCCTCAAACTTTAGATTACTACCCTTATTGGAGGAGAGGAGGTCAGAAGGAGCTACATTGCATACAACAACATGAATGGCAGATGGGACTCACTGGTCTGGAACACGGATTTCCCCTAACAAAGAACATTCCATAGGAGATCATCCAAGCATAATTCAGGTATCCTCTACAGTAGATCTTGATATCGTTTGTTTTCTTTTTTGTTTGTGCATCAAGAAGCATTCCCTGAGGAGTTGTAGTGCATATAGCATAGCACGTTTGGTTTACGTGCCACGTCAAAGGGGTAATTATTCTACCAAACTTTTGAAACCCGCAACTGAAAATGAACTAATACGAATTTTTAAAGTTGCATTTGAGAATTTAATTTTGATGGAAGTTTTAACACGAACTCTTATTTTAGCTGTGTATAATTATGCCGTAGGCGTTCACCATGGAGAAGCTTTACCTCCACGTGACCAAGATTCCTCGCTCATAGAGCGAATGAAATCTTGCCACGTGGACGATTCTGCTTCTCCGCGACCGCCTCCTCTGTGCGTGAATCTAACGGAGGAGGAGCGCAATTGTCCCAACGTCCCGACAACTTTGGAGATTGTAGCCACTGGTGTTTGCTCAATTTACCTGATATTTGGAACGATTTATTTAATGGGATGTTGGTCATGGCCGAGGGCGCAACTTCTCCATGATCAGTTTGTAACAGTTTCACCGCTAGCTTCAGATATGTTATTAATTCCATTTTGAAAATTGTATTGGCATTTTGGTAAAGGAATCGCACTGGTCCATTTGTAATTGTTGAAACGGCAGCGACTAAATCAAACGACGCAGTTGTACTGAAAAAAAACAGTCTTTGATTTCTAACA
>NWUY0300010995.1:14630-26384 GCA_004151065.3 Larix sibirica | reverse complement strand
CTGACCAACGAGGCCTCTCTCCGCCAGGGCAAGCGCTATCTTGACTGGTTGGGTCTCAGGTAGAGCGATTTCGGGGACCTCATCAAGTTTTTTGATGAACTTAGGAACATAAGAGGGAGCAGACCGCCTTCCACCAATGTTTACGAGTTTCCTGAAGGCGTCTACGTCAGAGAGAGGAGGGGGAGGAGCCGACTCCCCACCCCCAGGGCCTGCCATCGCTGCCGCTACTCGATCTGGAGCCGAACCCTAGCAACCGCCGAGCCCTAAAAAAATTCTTTTCTCTATCTATTGAGTATTATTATTAATAAAAATAATACAATGTTAAGTGGCAAGTTATAATCAGTTTGTTTCGTTTTAGTGGGATAGTTTACCGATTTAATTAATGTATTTTTAGAGTTGATGAGGCCAAATTCGGCAGGTGTTCTGACTCTATTCGTTTTCTATTTGTTTTCCAGTGAAGCAGGTTAAGGAAAAGACAAGGGATATCTCGGACGGTGATCTCCAGAATTTCATTCACAGGCAAATTTGCAGTGACTCTATGAAAATTGGAGGTAGGCTCGTGTCCCTAGGAAGCTATTCTGTGTGATTGAGAATTCTCAAGCCATAATCCAACTTGTGTTTTTGAGGAGGTTCGAATCTTGAGATGGTGTCGCATTGTGGGCATAATTTCCCCATTTTTCTCTTCATTCAAATTGTTACCAAATTGTTACCAAAGAGCGGTCAATTTTGTAGTGATGATTACTCAACTTTATAGTGAAGACCATAGAGCAGTAGTGATGAGTTTCCATTGGGTCACTGGGAACAAGTTTTGCACTGGAATTTTGATCCTATGTTAGGAAATTGTTTTCTTGTTGCGACTTCATGTGTGTGTTGATAGACATTTGGATATATGGTGGAAATCTTCTTCTTCTTGTTCTTTTGTATTTTGTATATCGTATTACTATGTATTTAGTTACTTTACTACTACCCTTGGAAGACTGTTATGACAGTGAACAAAATATGCCCTTTTAGAGCTGTATGGACAACAGCCTGAGTGCCTTTAGGATTCCGGCCAAGATAGAGATATTAGAACAGAGGCTAAAAATGCCCTCAAAGGGAGGAGTAGGAATTTTTCCAAGTGCTAAGAACATGGGCACAATGGACTAAAACTTGGATTTATCATGAGGAACTTGCTCATGTGATGAAAATGAGCAACTAGTGATCAACCTATCTTAGACTTAGCTAGTGATCAATTTCTTGCTGTGATTGTTGCATCTCTTGCAAATTTGAATGAGCTTACTCATATTGAGGTCATTTTCCCTCCTTTGTCGGCTATGGTAATCATTGTTGGCCTACATGTGCACCAAAATAAGCCCGGGGATGTAGATTTGTAGCTATCACAATAAATTGGCCTACATATATGCAAAGCTCCAACAAGCTTACAATCAATATCACCAACTAATTGAAAGAAAAATACAGTCTTATCTATATTTCTAGACCCGCTCTATCAAAAAACAGTAAGATCTTTGTTTTCCAATTCGACTGACTTTGTTGCAAATAATTTCTAATGTCTCTTGAGTTTGTTATCTTTGTGTCTTAGAGCTGAAGTTTAATAGAAAACATAAGCATATGCTTGCATATATAGTGTATCCTAGTTTATGAAGGCTTTTGAAAATTAAAAAATATGGTGTACCCTATACATGTGGTCACATGTGGTCTATTAATTATTAATGGAGTGGAACATTGTTTAGACTACTGTGAAAGAGTCTAAAAAACGCAAGCTCTAGGTTCATAGTCCAGTGATTCCTTGCCAAGTCTTTTTCTCTTGGTTTTTTACTACATAGAACTCCAATTATTGTTTGAATATAGTTTTGCATTTCAATTATTTTTTCATACAATCATGGAGTATGATGACTTGTCTAAAGTTTAAACACGAAATATGTATATTTTTCATCAATTTCATTTCTCACAATTTTTAAAAATGAGATAAAATTAAAAGTTATTGATCATGGTTATATATGAAAAATATAGGTCTTTTGGTTCCATTGCCCATAAATCTTTTAAAAAAAGTAGGTCTCTTGAATCGATTCTCTAGAAAACACAACATGTTGCATATGTCAATGGTGTTTATATGTTTACTTTTGAAACTTTGTTCTTTGTTTCAAACATTTCTAGCAAAATGCATTTTCAAAGTCGAAGCACATCACACCTCCTTCCATAGCTATGGTCTTATAGCAAGAGCTATTGGCAAGGTTGGGGACATTGCCACCTTGTGGCTCTTGTTTTTTAAAAACAAAAGTCAAACATTGCATGAGAATATTGTTTTTTAATTTTGTTTTATTTATTTTAAAAATAAAGTCATACTTTTATGGATTTATGTCCCAATAAAACTTATTTTATCAATCAAAAAATGGAATGAGTGAAATTCAAAATTTTTGAAATATAATTTGAATTTTATTTTTTTGTAAAGGTTCAAAAATTCTATTAAATAAAAAAGAGATAATTGTACATAGCCATGCTGTCCGAGTGTCAGAGTGCAGAGATGTCATGCACGACATGTGGAATCAGAGAACTAGAAGCCTAATTTTGTTGTGCTATCTAAAACCAGAAATGTCCATGAACTGCATAAAGAGAAAGTTGACATTGTTCCCCCACAGGCGGGGGGTTATGACCGGAATAACTCAAAATGAAAGACCGAACAACACCATTAAAACCAGCCCAAGGGAAAGATCCTCTATTCATAATTTGAGAGAGGAATTGAGGAAGGACCAGCACCTGGCATATTGCTTGTCCTAATATTTCTAGTTGTGACAGGGCATCTTTTGAAGCTGAGCTGGGTGTCCGCAGCTTGATCTGGCGGAGGCCTGATGAATGTTTTCCCCGTGGTGGCTTTGGCAAGCACATCCAATTTTGCATTAAGCCACTCCATCTCCTGACGTTGGAACCAGAATAATGCATGCATGGTGGTTTCGAGATTGGAAATGTGGTCCACCATCGATAGAGCATTCTTCTCCGGCCTGAGCTGGCCTTGGATGTAGTCCTCCATCACAAGCGACATTAGAGCTTTAACAGTCCAAAATACCCCAAGAGTTTTTATGTGTCACGTTTCATGAGTGCGCACCGACCCGGTGTCCTCCACAAGCCCACCAAAGTCCTCGATCAATTGCTTTTGCATAAGGGCAGTCTTGTTTCTTCTTCAAGTGGTTTTCCAACTGAATGGTGCGAGCCCGAGCTGAATTAGGGACTTATTGCTTGAAGAAACCCTGAAATCTACCCATATCCTTAAGGGCCCGCGGCATGTGGGTTCACTGCGACCCATTCACCGTTTTTCATGGCGTCACCTTCGTTGTGGCCATGGTCTCTTTGGTTGCAAAGAAAAACTAACCCAGATGCCCATAGAGGGAGAGTGCCAAGGTATAAACCAATTCACAACGTAAATGAGAGACCTGGTGGGATGGGATACCAATATGGGACCGGGCCCTGGGTCGCCTCTTTCTATGCTTAGTCGCATGTGGCTTGTGCGAAACGCTGTGTCCACCACCTTCATATGTAATTGCCATTAAGATTCTCACAGTCAAGCCAGTTTGCATTCGTACGGATCTTCTCGAACATGCATTGCGATGATGAGAAACCTCTCCTTGACAGGACTTACTATTATAGGTTTGAACTGAGGCTGATGGCCTGGTACCACATGGTGTGATTCATGGTACGACCTTTTCCTCAAGCAAAATGATCACCTCATGGGTTGGTATTTCCATGCGAACTACACCCGTCATGGGGGAAAGAATCCTGGAGGTTTATTTAGTGACATTCCGGTTTGATAGCTTCATTACCAGGCGTAGTCCATGCATGGTTGCACTCTTCTCGAGGATGATCGATGCCCCAATTGGCTAGATTTTTGGCATCTTGTTTGACATGATGAGTGACAATAACTTGGGAGCCATCTAGATTGGCAGCAAGGAGATCCAGTTTGGCTACTAATTGTGAGCTTGGAGAGACTTTGTAATTTTTGGATCCGTTGAGAAGTTTGTTGAGGATTTGAATCATCAGATTGGAGACCCCTTCCACTAGGAGTTCCCAGAACTGTTCTTGTCAGGCTATGAGGATGCCTTTCATCATTGCGAACAATTCTGCAACATTTTTTGCTATCCTTTCCTATCAAGCCAACATAGAAGTGAACAATGTTACCCTTATCATCTCAGAAGACCCCTCCATAGGCTGCAGGGTATGGGTTTCCTCTTCTTGTGCCATCAAAGTTGAGCTTCACGAAGGTCTGGAGGTGCCTAGGCATTTGGGCTTGGGGGACAGATTGACCGAGGAGGCTAATTTCTTGGTATATTCAATGGTTGCATTTTCCATGCTTTGAGTATCACCAAATCTTGCGGAGATCCATCCCAATTAGTAACATCCCAATGGGCCGAGTTGATAGTTTCTTAGATAAGCCCCTAGATTTTTTTCCATATTTGCGCTATGGGAATACTGGAGTTCTGAAAGATTCTGTGATTCCTTTCCCTCCATATCTCCCAGAGAAGGAATCCCGAGAAAATCTTCTAGACCTTGTTTACAATGTTATTGGAAGATACTTGATCTCTCCAATTGGAAAGGGTGTCCTTGATGTTGTTTTGCTAATAATCTATTTGGCGAAAAGCACCATCCCCAAGATACCAAGTTGCCTGCTGAAGTGGAAAGTGTTGAGGAGGTGTTCCATATCTTCTAAAGCTTCCTGACAAAGATAGCACATGGAGGGTCCCTCAAAGCCTTTCTTAAGGATTCTGTCCTAGGTAAGAGTACGTTTCCATGTTACGAGCCATAGGAAAGTTGAGACATTCGACCAAATATTTTGCTTCCAGATTTTATTGGATTTTTTCTGGTCATGGCCCGTGAGGAGAGAGTAGGCCTCTTTGAGGTTGAAGGAGCCATTGCTAGAATAGCCCCATCTGAGTATATCCTTTCCATCCCAACGTGTAATTTTATGATCCTGCAGTTCCTCCTGGGAGATCTACCATTGTTCATTTGTTAGAGTGTCTGGACAGAAACCGGGATCCTTCCATGAATGCCATTGGGGGTTATCGGCATTGGTATCCCAGAAGTGATACACGAGGAATTGACCCCCCTATAAGGTGAGAATCCTCAGGGGTTGGAGATAGCCCGACGTGGATAGATTTGGTAGTTGCTTCCAAGAGTCGTCCTAGAAGAGAGCAGTAGTGTCATCACGGATTTCCCCAAAAGTATGATCTCGTATGATTTGTTTATTATGCTAGGATGCATTCGATATGAGAGAGACTTTGGGGCTTATTTCCAAACGGATTGGTTCCCATGGAGGAATATTGGGAGCATATTTTCCTTTCTAGATTTTTTCCCAAAGTGTGTCCTGGTTGGTTAGCCATCACCACCAAAGTTTCGCCATCATCGCTTTATTTTCTAGTTCCGGATCACGAAGTCCCAATCCATGAAGAAGTTTGAGTTTGCAGAGCTTGTCCCAGGCCACTAGGGCCCATTTGCACCCTGCTGATTTAGATCCACCCCATAGAAAGGTTATTTGCAGCGATCGAATCTAATTTAGGTATTTTTTGGGCGCCGCAAAGATGGAAAAGAGATAAGTGCTCATGTTGCGTAAGATAGAGTTCAGAATGACAAGTTGACCTACAATGTTAAGAGAACGGAAAGACCAGTTGACAAGGGGCTTCTCCATTTTTTGGATGAGAAGGGACCAGGATCCATGCTTGGTAGAGGTATCAGTGAGCCCCCCCCAAGTATTTGGAGGGGAGAGAGCTCCGTAGAAAGTTTAACAGTCGGGATATTTCCATTTGGAGACGAATCGACGTATTTAGGAAGAAGATTTCAGATTTGTCATTATCGAGAGAGAGGCCAGAAGAAGTTAAGAAAATGGTGAGAAGGCGTTTTATACAACGAGATTCTCTCAAGGAGGATTTGGTAAGGAGCATCGTGTCATCAACACATTGCTAGTGTGAGGCTTTAATGGTATCGTTGGCAGGATGAAGTCCTGAGAGGTGATTATTATGAATGGCTGCATTTAGAGATCTTCCTAAACCTTTCACCATAAGGATGAATAGGAAAGGAGAAAGGGGCTCTCCCTGCCTTATTCCTTTGTGGGAAGGGAAGGTGGGGGATGGTGAGTCATTGGCGTTCACAAGGATGGAGAAGAATGATGAGGATGTTAGAGTAAGGATCTAGTTGATCGATTGTTTAGCAAACCCAAAATCTAGAAGGTTTTTTCTCATATAGTTCAAGGATATTTTATCAAAAGCTTTGGACAGGTCAAGTTTGAGAAGCATACCAAATTGTTTTGTGCTCTTGAGGGTGTGGATCATTTCATGCACTACCAAAATTCCATCCAGAATTTTTTGTCCTTCCACATAGCCCGATTTTTCTTTAGAGATGAGGTGTGGCATAATTTATTTTAGCCTATTTGCAATAAATTTCGTGATGATCTTATAGACGACATTGTAGAGGGAAATTGGGCGGAATTTGCTGGGGTGCGAGGCATTTTCTTCTTTTGGAACAAGAGTGAGAAAAGTTGCATTGAGGGTTGGGAGAACAATAGACCATAGGCGAGACTTTTCAACAGCCTCCTAGACATCCATTTGAATGAATTTCCAACATCTCTAGAATAAGTCAGTGGTGAAGCCATTAGGGTCAGGGGATTTGTTGGTGGGCATCTCTTTGATTTCCTTAGTAACTTATTCCAAGGAGATGGGTTGCATAAGATATCCATTATGCTTGTCTGTAACCAGCCTTGGGATGTGCTGAATGATGGAGTTCATTACAGCCCTGCGATCCATATCATCTTCTTGGAGAAGTTGATTGTGATAGGAGACAGGTTCTGCAACGATGTCTTCCTGTTTGGTCAGAATGATTCCCCTTTCGTCTTGGAGTCTGGTTATGCGATTGTGGGACCTTCTTTGGATCATGGAGTCATGGAAGAACTTGGAATTCCTTTACCCCTCTTTTATCCATATGATCCTCAATTTCTACTTCCAGAGGATTTATTCTTGGTCCAGCCACTGATTAATGGCATTTTGAAGCTCTCTTTATTTTTTGAGAAGGTCTTCGGTATAGCCAAAGGAGATAGATTCTTGTTGGAGGTCCAACATTTCAATCTCCGGTTTTTTCCTAGCCTCAAAGATGTTGTCGAAGACTTCTTTGTTCTAGATTTTAAGCTTGGATTTTATTGCTTTCAACTTATGTTGTAGATTGTACATCTTGGATCCATTATTGCTTGGAGCCTCCTCCCAGCAACTGGTGAAAGTATCCATGAATTCAGGATGCCCCAACCAGATTTTTTCGAACAGAAATGGGGAATTTTTTGATGTGATGAATTCATCTACTTCCAGACTGATTGGCCAGTGATCTGAACCGACACCTGGGAATATTAGAGAATCAATGATAGCACCCATCCTATTAAAGGATGTTGAGAGGAGCAAGCGATCCAACATGGAGGTGACTTGGTGCATGCCTCCCCTTTTATTATTCCAAGTGAATGAGCCATTTTTTGGTTGGATATCAGCTAATTCTAAGGAGGCAATGGGGGGTCCAAAAGAACGACTGGAAGCATCTAGACAACAAGTGCCTCCTTTTCTTTCCAAGGGGATTGAGATTAGGTTAAAGTCTCCCCCAACGAGCCAGATAGAGTCTTGAACCAGGTGATTATTAATGTAGGATAGGGAATACATGAAAGAGGGTTTGAGAGAAGGGATGGGAGGCCCATAAACATTGGTAATAAAACCACAAAGATTTGAGGAGACACTCTGGAAGGAGGCTGAGATGGAATGAGGGGTTAAGAAGAAGTTGGAGAGGTGCACTAGAGAAGGGTCCCAAAGGATTTCCAGGCCTCCCGCTGCTCCGATGGAATCTATGGCTATTGATTGGCAACATTTCCAGCAATATGTTGAGAGTGCTGACAAGAGTTCTGTAGAGCATTTGGTTTCCTGGATGAAGACTATAGTGGGTTTTTCTTAGTTGATCTTAGATCGGAGAGTTCTTTTCTTGGATTTCCCTCCTAATCCTCGGATGTTCCAAGATAAAATATTCATTAAAAAGATATTGAGAGGTGGGAAGGGACTTTAACAGTCTGCTAGAGATTTGTGATTACCTGAAGCAATAAGGGTTTCCCCTAANGGGGGGGGGGGGAATCTCCTTAAGGTTACCTTTCTTACAGGTCTCGACAATTTATATTATTTGACCATCAGATTTCTCGACGAGTAAGAGATTGAACATTTCTTTTGCCTTCTTCATGCTTTCACTAACATATCTATTTGGATTGCTCGCCATAAATAAAGCAATCTTCAGCTCCATATTCTTTATTCCTCAACGAACATATATCAACAATTTTTTTAATGTTTGAAACTTTCAAAGCACAAGGAATTCATGCAATCTCTCATGAAAATATTATTGTCCATAAGCAGCTTTGGTTTCAAGAACTTTTGAACAAGAGGCCCCTTAGTTCAAAATCTTATCCTCAAAACATTAGCCTTGTTCGCATTGACAATTAAACTTAACTAAAATAGAGTTTTAATAATGGCTCATCTCACATAGGTGCCACAAGTTCTTCTTTGATGGAGCCTCTAAGGGAAATCTAGGAGTCGTAGGTGCGAGGGGGTTCTTTTCAACCTTGAGGGAAATACCAAAGTAATTTTTTCATGGGGGATAGGTGTTGCAATGAATAATGAAGTTGAAGCATGTCCCTTGCTCCAAGGAATAGTCATTCTTCAAGCTCATCAAGTAAGGAATGCCATGATATTTGGAAACTCTCTTTTTGTCATGAATCGAATAAGTAAAAAGTCTCTTAAAGAAGGATCAATGCTCAACAAAATCCTACAAAGAATTATTTGAAACCTTGAATAGATGGATGAGGTCAAGCCGTTCACATTAGAAGATCCAACAACAAAATGGTTAATCAACAAATTAATGTTGTAGTATACCTATACAAGGGGGTCCTCACAAAAAATGGGGATCCCCCCAACAATTTTTTGCTATCATAATATTGTTATTACACACATCAATTTGGTCTTAGGTTCCTTTATTAATCCTCCTGGGGAGATGGGTAGAGCGCATAAGAAGTGGCATCACATGAATAATGAACATTATGTAATTATTGACATTTTAATGTTGCATGAGGGAGCCTTCACACTCCCTCATGCCTCAAGTCCCATTGACTCTTGGCTCAAGGTTTGTTGTGTAAACACCTCTATGGAACATTTACTATGGATTTCTCATTGAGGTGGGATAAATACTCTACTTTGGTTTGGATTTTGTAGTTGAGAATAGGGAATCGACTCTTACACTGACTAGTTTCTTGCAAAGATAGATTTAAGAGATTCTTTTCTTCAACAGAGTTAAGGATTTTCATTCTGGTTGCTTGATCTCCTTGGGTTTCTTTGATAGTCTAGTCCTGGGATTTCTCCTTTCTCATGGGTTGTAATTACTCCTTTCTCTTTGATAGACGTAAGGCCTTTTATGCTAGGTGGTTGGTTTATTTGTGTTTACAAACAATTTAGTTATGGGATTTCTCCTTTTTTGTGGATTATGGTCGAATTGGTCATTCCTTTTGTGTTTTAGTACTCTTCCCTCTCAGTTTGAATAGTTCATTCTTGGGAATTTTTATTGTTGAAATATGGTTCAACTATGGGGCTTTATATATTGTTGAGAAATATAAGAGGTTAGGCCTCTCTGCTTATATTGTGAGTATGGCCAATCTACTGGTCCTAGAATGCTTGGAAGTGAAAATAATGTAGACATAAATAAAATTTTGAGAAGAATGAATGCCCAACTTTAAGGTATAATGTAGGCCATCGAAGAATTAAGCCTTCATATGGAGAAACAAGTGACAAAGTAGGAGGAAATGGAGGCCAAAATGGATGGGCATAGCATAAAATCAGACAAATTAACAAGTGATATTGACATTCATTATAATATAATTATGGGTTTTGTTCAGGGTACTCAATCTGTAGTAGTTCACCCATTGTTTTCTATTAGTTCAATCAAGGATAGAGTAGTTGAGAAAGAAAAGGTGCAACAAATTGCAATATAAATGATGGAACAACTGCATTTACCTGGTGATCATGGTCTAGGATGTGAAGATGTCCTTATGGAATAAGCTGACAGTGGGCATCAACTTGGTTTAAATGGTCATTTTTACATGGTTTGCACTTGTGTTTTGCTACTTGAGATATTTGTAAGACAATATAGTTATCAATTTGATGGGAAATTTCCTTGATTTGTTTTTTTAGGAGTCCTATGGAAGCTCATTATATGAGGGCCCAACTCATTAGAGCAATTTAGTTTAAATTTTAAACCTCTATGTATATTCTGGTTGCCTAGTTTTCCATGACCTCTTTTAATACGATTTCTACCGTTCCTCTTAAAAAAAAACATAGCCATTTGGGTAATGTTTTACAAATTGATTATGTAGAAAGATGTATCAATAGAATATACATAGTTTTCAAATACGCCTTAAATGAAGTTCCTTTACTTGGAAACCAAGGATTGTGATCTGAATGCTTTATTTTGTTCAACTTCTCATTCTCTTGTTTATTTTATGGACTTCCTACCTCTTGTGATGGATGAAGAGATGATAGACTTGATTGCACCAATGTATGTGAGAGTCATAAGGTCTACCTTTGTTTCCTCCTATGTTGGGAGGTCGTCCTTCCCTTATAATAGTTGTTCCTACCCTTAGTTCATTGATTTTCCATCCTATCCCTATATTTCTTCTTTGTTCCCTTAATTTTCCACCTTCTTAGTTTTTCACACTCATCTTATTCATGTTGATCATTTAAGTTCTCATTAGTGATTTCTTGCTCCTCCTCACTCAGAGCAACAAAGTGATTTGTCAAGGTTTGACTTGGCAAGATACTAGATGGCTTAAGAGTGGGGTGCATATGCGTCTTCCTTGTTAGTGTGCATTAGTTGCTTGTCCATGGGGTTGCCCCTTTCCATATAATTGTTGGAAGTGTATGTATTCATGGCACACATTACATTTGAATGGTGGTTACTCACAATCTAGTTACTGGAGATGACATCAATCATCTAGGTTTAACCATATTTATTCATGGATAGTTATCTCAAGAGCAACTTCAACATGAATGTATGTAATGCCTCATATCATATATTAATTGTATGAAAATAAATAAATAGTTAAATAAACAAGTATATCAATACCTTGTTAAACAAGAGCCACGAGGTGGCAATGTCCTAGACATTGTCACTAGCTCTTACTAACTCTTACGACAAGAAGAAAGTTGTAAAAACAAAAATGAACTAACTACATAATTTGTTTTTGTAAAAGCAGTGAGAAGCCATAAATGTTGGATGTTGTGAACATCCAACCTTTATGGCTGTGAAGCCATAATGTCATTTGCACGACATTTGAAGTAGTTAGTCCTTTACTAAAAAGCCCACATATACTCATAGTAATAATAATGAGGGATTTAAATTAAATTTATATTATATATAAATTTTATTAGTGAGAAATAGAATTATATATATATTTTTTGTTTATGATTTTTTTTAGTAAATATATATTAAATTCTAAGTTTTCTAAGTCATTTTTTTCATGTTGTACATTTTGGGCATCAAAATTATTATTATGTTCAATATAGGCTTGCATATATACGTTTAACCTTTATTTTGTAACGATATTATGTGAAATATTATAGTATACTTTCCATATCTATGTGTTTTCCTTTTCCTTTGTATGGGACAAGAAATAAATACACCAATAATATATGGTATAGCATATCTACGTTTTACTTA
>NWUY0300010993.1:23096-33995 GCA_004151065.3 Larix sibirica | reverse complement strand
CTATCTCTTCCTTCTTGTGGGTGAAGAGCTTAGCTGATCCATTCTTGCCGCTAGGAGGTAAAGGAAGATTAAATGACTATACTTTGGGGGTCACAAATGGTTGCCACATTTACTCTTTGTTGACGATATGTTGCTCTTCCGTTTATGCTTAGAAGTTGAAGCCCAACAATACGAGGAGTTTTTATCAGTGTTTTGTCAAGCTACAGGCATGGAAGTGAACATTGGTAAATCTGCACTTTATTATCTCAAGTAGGTTGTTCGTATGCGACATACTTGGGGTCGGTTTTTCCCCTACTCATTTCACACATTGAAAGAAGGGATTAAATATATGGGCTCTAATATTAATCTCAATAAGTATGGAAAAACCGATTGGTCATGGATGGTTGCAAATATTGAAAAGTGGGTAAATTTATGGTGTAATTGGATTTTATATGGAGGAAGTCTAGTTCTCATAAAGTCTATTTTGGAAGCGATATCAAAATATTGGAATTTAATTACCCTCATACCGAAAGGTGTGCTATACAAGATTTGTATAATATGTCTCAACTACCTTTGGAAGGGTGATTGTGGTTACAAGGATTTAAATTTAGCTAGTTGGAAGATTATTGTTGTGCTAAGTAGTCTAGGGGGTTGGGGGGGTGAAAAATATCAAACTTTTCAATCAAGCTTTGGTTACAAAATACTTGTGGAATTTTATTACAAGAGACAATTTGTGGTGATGGATCCTAATTACAAAGTATATATCCCTCGGTTCAGTTATCGACTAGATTTACAACCACAACAAATTGGTACATAATGTATTGAACGAGTGGAAGGCCTTGTCTTCAAATTTCTCGATTATTGGTCATTTTTTGGCTAGGAAGGTGTGATCAAGCTCGTCATTTTGGGTGGGTGTTGTTGCGCTAATGGGTTGTGGTCCAGATACCTTCCTCCCTAAGGAATTGATTTGGGAGTTCCAGGAGAGAGGGATGTGTTCCTTAAATAAATCCAATAACCCAATTATGATGGACTTGTGGAAGCAAGGTTGGTTGTAATCCGATGACTCGAAGCTTTAGAGCATTTGGGCATTAAACTGGGACCTATATGCACAAGAATTAAGAAAGGTTCATACTTTCCTTTATGAGGAGGATGATGATTTGGCTTAGGCTTACAATAAAATGGGAGGTTAGAATTTGGCTAAGCTTGGCTATTTCGCACTTCAAGATAAAGGTCCATGGGATATTGATTGGTGGTAGCACAAGTTATGGAAGGCTAATGCTCCACTTAAGAGCATTCTTTTTATTTGGCTACTGACAAAGGGGAGGGTCCTTACTTGGGATTGAATGTAGAAAAATAATTACTAGGGGCCAAGTTTATGTTTCCTCCATTGAACTACCGAGGAAACCGATTCTATTTTATTTATGACATGTCATTTCACTCGACAGGTTTGGCGAGAAGTTGAACCTCATTTGTAGGTGAGGAATTTATGGGACATATATTGTTTATTGGATTGTTTTACAATATTTTTTCAGCATTCTAAGCTTAAAGAATTTTGGGCTTTGCCATACCTGGCTTGTTAGGGGATATAGATAACAAGGGACACATACATTTTTTAAGGAAAGTAAGTAATCGACACTCAAGTGTCTACATAGGTTTTGGAACTGCACAAGGAATATGGTCAATCTCACAATCTTAAGACTGCTAATGATATTGATACATTAATGATCAACAAGTAAACAACTTGGAGCTTCTTCAACGAGGTGTTTCAGGGGTTTGAATGGCATTGCAATCTCACCTTCATACTTCACTATTAAAAGAACCATTATTTCAAAGGTAAGGTGTTCCTAGGTGTTAAAACAAACAACCTTTGAGAGCTTAGTGCCTTGTTCCAACTCTCAAAATTCACCATCAAGTGAGCAAATGGATCTGCATATGAAAGAGGTAAATGGTCTATTTTCTTGGGTAAAGTAACACACACATATATAAATCTACTAAAATCGATAGTTGATGCCTCTTAAAAAGAACCACTGCATTTGGATCTAAGGAACCTATTTTTAGCTGAGTATATGGATGGAAAAATGGGATTGGAGTGGGAAAACGACTTTTTTAAAATGAATGTAGTACAAATTGCTCTCGGTATAATAATACCAATTTTTGGTATGCTTGAATTTTTAGATCTAGTTTGTATTTTGGTTATCCAATATCATATGCTCAGGTGTTGTGAGCTTCTAATAATCAATCATGTAGAATCTTTTTGAAACAATATGCCTTGTCATCTAAAGATTATATTTTGAATTCTCCTTGAATATAAAATATATAAATTTTTTCTCGAGAAAAAAATAAAGCCCTTGGTTGTCTTTGAATGTTCTTTTTGTGAAAAAATGGTTGGAAAGAGATTGTATTTCTTCCAAAGTTTTCCTCTTGTTCTATGGAAAAAGACATGTGATAAACAACACTGTAGATCCACTCACGCAAATAAAGATAAATAATGAACCTATAAGAAACCATATTAAAGGAATTAGTACTGCAATTGAATAATATGGATTTGTGTTTTAGTTTTATGAGTTTATATTTAGGTTTTCCTTTGACAATTTGAAAGAAGTTCGTAAGATTTCATTATATGAATTTAAACCAGAATTTTTTACATAAAAATATAACAAAGTAATATTAAGACCAAACTGTTCACAAATCCTAAACCAAACTGAACCTTGCATTGTATAGATTTATTTTATAAAGAATAAATTAAAAACATAGAAATATCTTAATATAATATTTAAAAAATCACAAACCCAATATTGATATCCATTAAAAAGAAGGATATTAGAAAAAGGGACAAAAATATCAATAAAAAATACAAACCTATTCATATGATGTACTCCATTTTTAATAGTTACACCGGTTACTTCAAAATGAAAATGGCAAAACAACTGATCACATCATCATCATTGTTTTCAATATAAGTTCATGCTTCATCCATGAATATTTTGTTTTCATCCAACACAATTGTGAATCTGATCCATTCATTTCCAATTAGCAATGGGTACATAAGTTTCTCTACAAATGCATTATGATTTTATATTTAATTGATCCATGTAAAGATATAAAGAGCCATTAAACCTGAATAGGTCTTTTGGATCACCCAAAACTTCTTCTTTGAATTCTTTTCTACCTTCGCATTCCCTGAGGCAAGGCATTTATCTGGGTACGATCTTTGCAAGCTCACTAGTCATAAACAATTTCCCAATTAGAATTCATTATAAACAAACTGAGTCAATCGATCTAAATATACAAATACCTACTACAAAAATAATTAGGAGGAATCAAATGGTGGAAAGGGCCTTAGTATTGGTTCTAATCAGTCAAACCTTTAATTATACTTTGCACATTTATGAAACTTCCAATATACAAAAGAAGCATGAAATTAAATTTCTCTGTCAAATCTTAATTTTTTGAAATGGATAAAATCCCATCATAATTAGAGCAGACATAGATACTTAATCCCTAAGGTAAATTCTACAATAGAAAAAATAAATTCAAGGTTAAAAGGGCCAACAAAACCCTAAAAGGATTTGTAAAGTACACCATTGCGAGCTTCTTGTAAGAAGCCTTGATTTTTGAAGAAGTACAGTTGGATTTACTCCATAATTGAGTAAAAATCCTTGTTTTTTCCATCCCCACTAGGCATTATGTTTGTATGAGCTCAATTTGCAGAGGAATACATAATTGTTATCCTCTACTAAAATCCACCATAATCACATTTGTTATGTTGACAAACAAAGTGAATAACATTAAAAGTGTGAATCCTCTCATAACTCAACATAAACATAGTAGAAAATGGAAAAATATAGAGGAAAACAATATATAGAGAAGACTATAAAAGCCAATATTTTTGGGTTAAAATATTTGACAATGAATAATAATTAAAAATAGAACCTTTTCTTTTTCCTGTTTGAACTCTACAAGCAAAGGCTAAGCCATGAACGCATGGCCACCATATTTATCACCCATGCCACCAAACTTAGTATCTCTAGCCATGACTCTATGGTGGTATCCTTGGAGACACCAGACCCTGCATCATTTTCCCCTCCCTATTGACGAAACCTAGAGTAAAGAATACATGGCCAAGGCTAGGGATACATGGCCACAACACCCTGTTTCATAGTTCCCAACATTCTAAGTAATTAAATATTAAAAAAATAGATCACATTACGTTTAAACACATGAAAACAATCTCATGTTCCTCTCTACTAATTCCATAAAGTATATACACTGCATCTTGGTTTTGCACCTGTAACATTATCAAAAAATTGCAGAGAGGGTTGGAAAATATAGGATCAAATATCTCTTCAAATGCAACATATAAACTGACATGAATCATAGCAAGCATACCTAAAAAAATATATTGAATTCTAATACTTTTTGGAAAATAAAAAATATAGAAATGATGCAATCAAACCTGTAAGTCATGTAAGGGGTTCGTGTTTAAAAAAAAAATACCCTTAAAATATTAACTACTAACAATAAATCTATTTGCATAAACCTCATAAAATAGTAGAGTCATTCACTTTAGCAAAATAGGGAAACATAAAAGCACAGGTCTATTATGTTCCTTAACTAGTCCATTATGTTCCCTAAAAAATAGACCATATAATGATCCCATTAATACAAAATCATTTATCAAGATGCAAAGAGCATATCCATCACTACAACCATACAATAATGCTCATATAATGGATAGAAAGTGATGCCATCATACATTTAGAGAGCATAAGTGGTTTGATTACCCTAAATACAAAAATATATAGTCACAAATTACAATAAACTATGCAATATCCAATGGTGTTAGTCCACCACAAGGTCAATGCAATTTTAAGTTGTCCAATGAGGTTCCATTCCAAGTGTGGTCAATCTCAGCCACAAGGTATGGAAATAATTTCAAAGGGATGATGTTGGTTGCAAGTCCCTAGTAATTTTTGCAAAATATAATAGATAGACAATCCTCAAACCTACAACTAATCCAAAGAAGGTCCACTCTTTGCAAATATTTGTAGTGTATTCCTTATGGCATGTTTCTTTAAGCACTCCAAAATCAAAACACAACAAACCATGCATCCTAGCCACTATTCTACAAAATATGAAGAGAGGGTTTATAAATGACCAAATTGAACTAAACATTTAACAAATATTCCCAAGAGAGATGGATACTAGAATGGATGGCAATGATGCTAGTGGATTGATCTAATTTGGATTTGGAGGAGATGAAACTACTCATGAGTCCAATGTTTAGACCATGCCATCATCCATGTGCCTCAACTTCATCCTTCTTTTGTCGGCCTTCAACACGACTAGAATTTCCTACCTACTCACATGCATCTACATAGATGACACCTGGTCCTAGTCCCATCCCTTAGGCCTTATTAACCACCTTTATAGACACGGTCTCACACAAATTCAACAAATTCCCCACTTCAAGACCACTACCTCTTCACAATTTTCCTTTCCAATATTAGACCAATAAGTCTTAGAAGAACTCAAATAGCTTAGCTACATCATAAATCCTCAAAGATCCTTCTCAAGCCTCTACATCCCCAACAATAAGGATCCAAAATTCATTTTCTTGTGCAAAATCTCACCCGGGACCTTATTCTAACTTTGATCCAAAAGGTTTTTATGATGTCTGAGCCCTTGATGATCTTTTCAACAACTTGTATTGCCCCTGAGACAAAAACCCAAATGGATTCCCTCCTTAAATTTTCTCAAAACAAATACAAGAACCCATGAAAAGTAATCTCTCTTTAAATTTCTTGCAACAAAACAAGGGTCCTTGGTTGTATGAGCCTTTTGAGTTCTTTCTAAGAGTGTATATTATGTTACAATGAGGACCTGGAATTTTTTTTCCTTTTTTAGCTCTATAAACTTAAAATAAGGACAACCTAGGTGGATACTTTGCTATCCAGAGGGGCCAAATGCTCTTTTCGAACATCCTTTATAGTTAGGGGGAAAGAAATTATCCTCAACAATATTACAAAGGTATTTTAAGTAGAAAACCTTTGAAGTTGCGAATGGATTTTAAGTAGATCAAAGAGATTGCCCAAGATCACCAAGCTAAGCTTGAGAGCTTGTAGAGTTAGGAGACTATGGAAATGGACATGGAGCAATGGTGGATGGACACATTCAACATGCATGGTCACCTAATTGAAACCAACAATTGTCAATAACATGGATGTTGATGCCACTTTTGTTTGTTTGTTTTTATTTTCAATAATATAATTTCTAAGGTACCATCCAATGAAATGTGAATAAATTGTTTTTTCCCCAAGAAAAAAACTAGTATATTTGCTAGTTCAAGAATACATCAAAATATACAAAGTCCAGTCATCTCCCGGGGAGAGTGTTCAGATGAGATGCACCATCATCAAGGCCAACTATCTATGATTGACCATCCCTTCGTACTAAATAGAATAGACCTCAAAATATAAAAAGCACTTGTCCCTATACAAGTCATATATCGACTATTCATCAACATATTAACTATATCAAAGCTTAAGTAGCCTTTAGACATCTATAGAATAAGGTGGAGTGAGACTCAAGAATCCGATTCCAACCCTTGATCTTATTACAAATTAAATGGCTTTCCATCAACTGCAAAGCATCCTTCAATAAAACATCAGCTTGTTGGATAAATTAACAATGAACATGTTCTACAGATATTTCCTCAAAGAAAACCTATAGTTCTTGAATTCACCTTTTCCATGGTTATAGAACTAAACTATCCAAAAATGAAACCTCATTGAACCACTCTATAATAACTCGAGAGTCACTTGCCACTTGAATATGATTCAATTGCTTATCCTTAGCAATGTATAAGAGTGCCCAAAATGCTAATAATTTTCCTTGGGAGTTATTACCTTGGCCTGCTCCAAATTTGATAAGAAATAAATGATCTACCTTTATAAATACAACAATACTTGCTCCATAGAGGCTTGGAGTCCCTTATCCGGCTCCATGAAAATAACACCAAGGAACACATATGACACCCTATTTGAGTGAGCAACCAATCTTGAATTAGCTTTTGATCTTCAAATAACCTTCGGTTCCAATGAAGCGAGAGACCACATAGCACATAGTCATAAGGTAGATCTAGGAAGGTTCTAGCCATATTATCTTGTATCCAAGATCTCATGCACTATTTAAGGTCTCCAAAATTCCAGCTTCCTACGTAATTTAGATTTTGAATTCATATTTTGAAACACCTCCAATCAGACCTACATAGAAAAAGAACAAGTAATAAAGATATGGTTTACAGTTTCTTCTTTGGATTCACAAAACATAGACTTGCTAGGCCCCTGCCATCCATGCTTTTGACCATTTTCTGACGTTAAAACCTTGTTTTCCATAGCCATCCAAACAAAAAATTATGATTTTTAAAGGGAATTTCCATTTCCAAAAGAGTGACCAGCACCATTGTCTTTCCAATCCAAAATTACCAAAAGAGAGAGAACTTCATAACCTAGTTTGGATATCAATATGCCTGTAGACTTATTCCATGACCAAACGAGTTGGTATTCTTCTCCATTTAATGTCAAGGAATTCAATGCAAGGGAGTGTGTATAATCCTTCCATTCCTAATCCAGATCCATTACTAGAATGAGGACTGTGTTCGATAACCAATACAGTGGGATGCCATTTGTGCCATCATCTTTTTTTTTTTTATATGTTTGCCAAGTTGGAAAGTCCCCTTTCTCTCAAGATAGTTCTTAAATCTTTTGAAAGAGTAAAATTGTGTAGTGATCCTATCCATGGATCCTCCCCTAACCAAACTCGTTCACTCTTTGTAATTTTCCAAGCAATCCATTTCCCAAGGATAGGGAAAGCATGGACCAAGTTCTTCCAAACATTCGAATCCCCCCAGAGGTTTGGACTATGATATGATCCACTGTTATACATAGATATGGAAAAATCACTTTCGTTGCATAATCCCCCCCCATGTTCCTTTTGAAAAAATAAGTCACCATAAGGTCCTTGTCGCCAATGTTTGCTCAAATAAGAAGTTTTTCAAACCCCAAACTCCTCTCTTTGGTCTCACTTGGGAAGTCCATTTTATCAAAGGAATCCCCCTATAACTCTTTTTCCCTAACCAAAGGAATTTATAACATCTACATATGGTCATATATAGAATACTTTTGGGAACATAAACTAGATATAACTAAAAAACTAGAATACTTTCGAGAGCAACTTTTACAAGGACTAACATGCCTTCCAACGAGAGCCATCTAAAGCACTAGCAATTAGCCTTGGTTTCCACTTTTATAACAAGCCATAACTAGCCTGCTGCTCGATATTCATTCGGTTTCAAATGATATCTTGATTATTTTAAACCATTGTCAATAAAATCCATTTGAAAGGGGAACAGTTTCCCAATATTAACTTCCACCCTCGGAAAATTGCAATTACTAAGAAAAAAAGACTTCTCCAAACTGAAATTCATTCCCATGGAAAGGAAAAAAAGATCAAGAAGATTTTTAAAGCAGGGCCACTCTCTGAAAGAATATTCACTAAAAAGGATTACATCATCTACAAAGAGTAGATGCATCAATCGTATCCCCTCAACCACCAAAATTCCTTTGATATTACCTTCCTCTCTTCCCGTGACTAGTAGCCTACTTAAACCTTCCATTACGAACATGGAAAACAATGGAGACATTGGGTACCTCTGTCTCAAGCCCCTATATGCTTTGAATAAAGTAGAAGGAGAACCATTAACCACCATTGCAAAATTAACTGACATGACACAACCCATAACCCAATTTACAGTATTGAACTTTAGGCCAATATGTAACAAAACTAGATGGAGATAGGTCCAGTTGACCTTGTCGTAGGTTTTCGCCAAATATTGTTTTAAGAACATGGCCAAAATATTCTCCAACCTCAAAGAGTGTAAACCCTCTTGGCTTGAGCCGACTGCATCCAGGATTTTCCTATTGAACAAGACGCCAAATTTTTCTTCTGAAAGATGTGTGGACAAGACTCTTTTCATTCTATTGTCTAGAATTTTAACAACTAATTTATAAATGAGATTGCAAAGCAGTATGGCAATGAAGTCAATAAACAACAAGGGATTTTAATTCTTTGGAATAAGAGCCAAAAAAAGTAACATTGAGGGCTCTTAGGATTCTCTCCGAAACTCTAGATTCCTCTACCACCCTCAAAATCTCATCAGACAAGAAGTTGAAAAAGGATAAAAAGAGCACAATTGTTTACCTATCTGTCCCCAAGCTTTTCAAACACTTGAAACTAGAAAAAAACTTGCTTATCTCCTCCTTTGTAACAAGAACCCCAATCTCATTATTTGATTCTTGATGAAAAAGTCCCCAAAAAAGACAAATCACTTTTAATTGTTCCAAAATGTGTTTGCTTGGAGGTTCACTTAACATGTTTCCAAAGTAGACACAACCCACTTCAAAAATTTCATCAAAGAATGGATTTTGCTTGCCAGCTGAGAATCTAGCTCCTAAATTATATTCATAGATTTTCGATGAGCTGCATACTTATGGAAGAATTTGGTGTTCTTATCACCCCCTTCGATCCAATTTGCTCTGTTTTTTTATCCTCGACGTAGCCTCCTCATGCACTAGGATTATAGCTTTATATTCTTCCAAGTCTTTGATATGAGAATACCCTTGCATCATTTTGTCTAAAAAACTACTTGATCTTATCCTCCACCTCCAATAATTCTGCATGATTGAATGCCCCATGCTTGGACGTCCATTCTCTTATTAACAGTTTGATTAACTTTAAATTTGCAAGGAATTGTTTAGTGGTTGAGAGAGAAGATACTGAATCATAAATATCCCAATGATCACCCACCAATTGGTTAAACTCATCAATCAAAATCCAACTGGCGTTAAAATTAAACAGACTCGAGGGATTCTCTTTTTTAAAATCCAATTGCAAAAATATGGGATTGTGATCCAATATACTCCCATCCGCGATCCATGACTGAATTCTTCCCCCAGAATCCAGAAGGGATTCAACCAGTAAGAATTTGTCCAACTGCTTTGAAACACATTCACTACCATGATGCCCATTTCTCCAAGTAGAATCCAACTAATCAGTTTGATATTAACCAATTTGTCCTCTTCAAAGAGATGAGCAAAAAAAGGATCCAATTTGTCTTGTCCAGTCGAGGCCCCCTAAATATCTCATGAATATAGAGTAAGAATAAAGTCTCATCCCAAAATAATAGACAGATTGTTTAAAAATCCCTAATCAACCACAACCTCCCAAAAAGGATTTCGATTCAGGTAGGGACTGTGCACATTTATCGATTTGAAATTTCTTCATAATTCTTTCGTCTCCCCTTCCAAAAATATATCTGCATCGCATATGCTAGAATTAGAAATTTCAAAAGATGAATTCCACACCAAAATTATTCCACCAGACAATCCCATAAAGTATCGAGAAGAGAAACTCCTATTTGGAAAAATAGAAGACAAGAGGGTTGTCACCTTTTCTCTTGACGTCATTGTTTCTTGAAGGAAAACTATATTAGGCTTATGGAGAGAGAATAACCTATGAAGGGATAGCTTCTTCGAGGCACCCTCAGCCCCTCTCATTTTTAAAGACAATATGATCATGGTTTCACCCCAGAAGAGGGATTATCAACTCTANTATCCTTGGAGACACCAGACCCTGCATCATTTTCCCCTCCCTATTGACGAAACCTAGAGTAAATAAATCTAATGATGTAGCTGCCTATAGACCCTTACCTGTTTTGGAAGTCAAGCAATCTAGAGAAAGAATACATGGCCACAACACCCTGTTTCATAGTTCCCAACATTCTAAGTAATTAAATACTAAAAAAATAGATCACATTACGTTTAAACACATGAAAACAATCTCATGTTCCTCTCTACTAAT